>JAYXIM010011382.1:0-146530 GCA_037575425.1 Anastrepha fraterculus | reverse complement strand
TTTTCAGATAGTCAAACAGACATCTTAGCAATAAAGTCACTAAAACATCGTCAGAAAATGCAAAGAAGAATTAAATGCTTTAGCGCGCACGACAAACATCACTCTCATCTGGGTACCTGGCCATAGGAACATAGAAGGAAATGAAAAAGCTGATGAGCTATCTCGCCTCTACAATATCAGAAGAAGTAGCAGTGGTCTGCCCCCGAAGCGTTTAAAAAAGGCAGATTTTCTTGCAATTTTTGGAGTAGGCTATTGAAAGATGGTGCTACAACGATACTTGCGAAATAGCGAAGGAAATGTGACCAGGTTACAATAAGTCCAGTACTGACGACCTGTTACGAAAGCCAAGAACAGACATCAATAATCCATCATTGGTCATTGGTCATTGGTCTATCGGAGTCCATGCTAAGAAGGTGGAGTGACCGTATAACGATAGCTGTAGAAGCTGCAATCAAGAAAATTCGAGGGAGACAGTCCTCCACCATCTGTAGGAGTGCTCAAGTATGGGTGCTCTACGACATAAAATGCCGGGGGAATTCTCGATGGTTAACTTGAAAGAAATTGCAGAAAGAAAATATACGACATATGTAGATTTATAGTCAAATAAGGATGGTTTGAATAAATACCGGCAGTGATTCTATAAGGTGGGCCATGTAAAATTTGCTTTTTGAATCGGCTATAAAAAAAAACTAATCAATATTTTTTCAAACTTGTTTTTTTATTTTGTAAATTGGACATTGCCATTTATGAATAAAAAAATAATATAGTTCAAATGACTGCCATGACTGGCTTTATAGTAGGCCATTCGATCAACCCAATTTTTAAGCACATTTTCGATTGTTTGTGCTCCAATTTCATGAATGGCAACTTCGATTTCGTGTTTTAAAGCATCAATCGTCTCTGGATGGTTCGCATAGCATTTGTCCTTAACGGCTCCCCCCAAAAAATAGTACAACGCGCTTAAATCATAGTTCCGAGGCGGCCAATTGATATTGGAATTTCGTCTGATTATTCGGTTTTCAAAAACGGTAGGCAAAAGTTCGAGTGTAACTTTAGCAGTGTCACAAGTTGCACCGTCCTGTTGAAACCAAATGCCGCCCATGTCACCAACGCTGGCCATTTACTGCAACCGCGGAAGAAGAAGAAGACTCACCACTTTGGAAATAGGTTTCCAATATTTCCCAATTTTGTTCAAGCGTATAGCATCCCATTTCGTAAATGTCAAACCTTGAAGTAAGTTATGAACACATTTGACATGTCATTTGTGTTACCATTCTCAAAAAAATAGGTGGCTCAAAAAGCAAACGCTATATGGCCCACCCTGTACTATGTAGAAGTGTACCAAATTGCCACCTTTGGTGCGCATTTAGTCTGAGATGTGTCAGTCAGACAGCGCCTCTACCAACTAACCAACCAATCAAGACACATTGAACAGATCAGTAGAAACGTAAGAGGCTGCCCGTGCTTTTGGAGTAGATAATATCAAACCCTATAAACGAGGATTTAGTTTAAATAAAGTTTAAAGAAGAAAATTAAAAATGGATTACATTTTTAAAGCACAAGTAAAAATAAGAAAATTTAAGAGGTTACATACGTCCAGCAGCGTCAAAAATGCGCTAAAAGAAAAACTGTTTTTAGAAGACATAACAATTGAAATACATAAATATAAAAAAACTGTTACATTGTTTATTAGTACTCAAACTTTATAAAAAAATTTATTTTAATTTTTGTTTACAAAAATTAGTATATAAGAAATTACATGACGCAAACTACAATGAAAAAAAAAATTGCTCCGCAGTCTATATTATTTTTCCCTGAAATGTTGTTGGATCTGTAAAAAGTAAAAAAAATCTTGTAAGATAAAGTTTTAGTTATAGCCTGTCGACCCGGTTCGAATTTTCTTCGAGAAAATAGTAGTACTCCTCATATCCAATTGTTATTCCAAGAAATCTTTCCATTCTTAGTACACTCTCTGTTCCGCCATTTAAAGTAGAGCAACATTGGTAGACATTTCAACTGCTATCCGACTACATGAACTACATTTGAGTGCAATCTTCCAAATCTTCGAATTAAGACTCCCTTAGACTTTGACCCTACACATACTCTCATAATGTTTTATGTTCCTATACATAATTTAGAATATCAAAAAAACCGACAGGCTGAAGGCTCCGAAAGTAACGGCTAGCTGCTTAAAAACTTTGTATCTATAGGGAACTTTTACAATCGACTTCCACAAAAATACGCCTAAAACTATATATACATCAATTTTTTGAAAATTCTGGACGTATGTAACCCCTTCAAATAATCAAATCAGCGGCTTTACCGCAATTTCCTGTTCAAGGAGCCTTGATTTTTACAAAACTCACTCAGCCGTTGTCTTCAAATGAATTGAAATTACACAGGTAGGTCAACCAACTTTAATCAGTTCTTTTTAAGTTTATTCTGAAACAAACTTTTTTTCGTTTTAGGTAAACCTTCACCTTCTTTGATTTTCAAGAACTCATCCTCAATTACTTACAGAAAAATTAATTAAGACTTTTTTAGCTGCGAGCTTCATTTTGGTACAGTTGTTTTCCCAAATTTCACTGCTAAGAGCTGCCACTAAATTAAGTAAATTTAATTAGTTTGCGGCCAAAGTACAAGCACAAGGATGATTTGCGAAGCGAAGCGAAAATACGCCGCATAAACCGACACTTTAACAGCTTAGCAAAAGTCAATACGCAGATAAGAGAAGGAAGCAGGTGAGGCTAATCAAATTGCAAATTATGCGAAGTATGACAAAGCAGCCCACAACCACAAACCACTAGCGAAAGGATGTAAGGAATGCGCACTTTGTGTGGCAGCGCGTGAGTACATGGGTGGCTTTGTATGCCTTTGTAAAAGGAGAAAGATAACGCTGTAGTAGTATTAGTAACATACCAATGACTGGAAAGGTGATGGTAACTATTTGAGTGGACCACTTGAATTCGGCGAATTGATTAAGAATTCGGATATTACGAGTGTACATCCGCATTAGTATGCGAATAAGGCCTCAAATTGGTTGATTATGGTCAAAGAAGTGGAGGCGTTGAGCGGCAATGAAGCGATGCAGACCGAATTGAGCATTGTGAGAACGCTGAGTGGAATTAAAAGTTAACTTGAAATGTTCAAGCACCAATCGATAAGCGCCACAAAGAAAGCACACATATACACATACATATGACAAAAACACTATTCGCTGTGGAAGAGCAAATATTCCTTACCATTGGCGGACGGTGAATGAATTGTGGCCAAAGCTTTAGTTTGCTTTGGCTTTAACTTTGCAACGCTAACTTTGACATGTGCACACATATACAAACATATTTTGTGGCTGCTACAAAACCGCCAAAGTAAAACAGTCAAAATACTTGAAAATAAATTTACAATTTGAAACTGAAATAGAAGCGAAGAAATAAGAGTTCACATCACAAAAAAAAAAAAAGCAGGAATAAAACATAGCTAAAAACACACAGCACAATTTCAAAACTTTGCTAGAGCATAACGAAAAACCCATCAGATTATGATATCAAAATAAGCGTAAGGCGTGGTGGCGTAATGGCAGCAATGGTGGGAATGCGTATGAATTACTCATACGCACTGTATGCCCGTGGAGCGCAAATATATGCGAATGAAATGATGGCAGCAGGCGTGGGCGGATGAGCAGGCTAGCGACCAGTCCGGGATATTAGAGTAAGTGCATGTCATGCATGGTCGAACACAGAGAAGAGCTTTTTCATCACGCTCACAATGGCCAGCGGGTGGTCGCCGCATACAAGGCACCCAAGGCAAAGGTTGCAAGTGAGACAGGGTAGAAGTGAGTGTACAAATCAGAAAAATTCTGCTATGAGCATTTCAAATTTCCAAAGTCGGCAACGATTGTGAAAAAAAATTTACTTAAACTTTTTAATACTTCATCCTCATAGTTTTTGTTAGCGATATTTTTTGTGTTTTAAGTTTTTTTTTCTTTGTTTTTTTTGCAATACGTCTTTTAACGAATACTTTTTACTCCGCCACTTTTTCATGTACGCAACTAACTTAGAAATTTTCCGACAGAAGAAATTTTTGGAGAATTGAAACTAAGCGAAGATCGAAACGAAGTAAAAACTAACTTTTCCACAAAAGTAGTGCAAGAAAAAAGAAGAAAAAGTTCTAGTAAAAAAAATAAAAAAAAATTATAAAAAAAAATAAAATTAAGAACTAAACTAAAACTAAACGAACTGCGTTTGTAGAAACTAAGCACACAGTGAAATATGAAATAAAAGTTGTTTGAAGAGGGAATGTAAAAAAAAATAAAAAACAAGCTGACCATGCAAGCAAAGAAATGGAAATGGTAGCTGCATGAGGCAAAATGCAACTCAACAAAGAGTTGCAAGAGGAATTAGAGCGGACAAGAGCTTAGAATTGCAGTGATGGCGTTGAAAGGGTAGACCAGTGGTATTGTTGTCGTTGGAAGTGCTTGCATTGTGGCTGACGACCATTGCAAGTGCCTGGTATTATTTGAGTATTGGCGCAGAGGGCGGCTAAGGTGAGTTAACTGTAGTTGAAGCGGTGATTGCCGACCCATTGTCGACACTCTCCCCTTCCTTCCGCTGTGAATTATAATCAGCAACACAGTCAACTTGCAGTAAAGTTGCAACAACAATAGGAACAACTGTAGCAATAGCCCCACTACGCACATTACAGCAGCGCATAGTGGTTAAAAATTAAAGATTTTTGTATAAAAATTATATATATAAGTGGTATTGGTTTGTATTAAACACAAAGAATTTATTCGTCATTAAATTTTATTTCATTGCCTTCAATTTAGTTTCCGAAACAGCCTCATGTAGTAATTTGAATGAGAGGAGGAGAGAAAGTATTGCCAGCGTCATAACCGCTGAAGATGTTGGTTTCTCGATGGTAATTGCTGAGCTCTTGCACAGACAATTTTTTACTTTTTTTAAACAAATCGTTCGTCGTAGTGCATCTATGGGTGTTCTCCACAAATATGGAGCTTCTTTTTGACAAACTTGTACGCATAAACGCCCCCAACGTCTGATGTTTTCTTTGTTTGTTTTTGAATACTGACAATCCTTTTAACACGTTGAGCGCGGCGCCGATATTTCTGACCTTTTTCCTCGGCTGGCGGAAAGCGATAGTTCTCTAAGTATGCGATAATGTAATATTATTAGCGATCAATTCCTGTTCCTCTTTCAAGGAATTTCGGAGATAATTGGTAAATATCCTCACACAGCGAGTAGATGAACTTCGGGGAAAAAATGGTTCAGAAATTACACAAATGGAAGAGACGGTTCGTTAATTTAGGAAATAATGTTCTGGCTGCTATGATCAATTCAAAATTATTTGGTTCTGAGAAAGCCAAAAATTTAACAAAAAAACATTTGTCATTTTGTTACATGTGCAACAAATCACTATCACTATACTTTAACTATACTTTTCCTTATTATTCGTATTTTCGGTTTATCAGGAAAGCAGTACTTCGTCACTGGTTTTTGCCATCGAGCATCGTTTTTTCGAAAGATACGCTAATCAGAATTTAGAATATTTTATAAAGTCTCTGAAAGAGTGATCAGTAAAGTAGTAATGACAATAGATTTACGCGCTTCTGCTCACATAAGTAAGTAAATTCAACCTTTTACAATATTTGTGGAACTTTTATAAAAATATAACTCATTGTTTACCAAATTAATCAATGTTTCAAACTTAGTACTTCAAAATATTTAAAAAAATGTAGAATAAAATTTTCAACTTTGTACTTAGCATCTACGCCATTTCTTCTATAACAGTTTTCAGAATCATATTTTCAACTTCACTAACCAGAAGCAGTAACGAGATGAGCAACGATCGTTCCCAAGGCAATCGGTTCTACGTTACCGGAATGAACCGGATTTATATCCGGCCAAGGACTGTCATTCCAGCAGCATTCCCCGTATTTGTAAGGGTAATATTTATGCTGCTACAAGAACAACAAAAACAAATAAGGAACGGTAGGTATGTGATCGAAAATTTGATGGCTTGCAGACTTAACTATACGTGCTGATGTGCACACATACAAATTTGTAAGTTTTTCTGATTCTGTCATAGTATTTGGATGACTGTTCTTTAGTTTAAATCTAACCAGGGAAGCTCCTAATCGAAAAGTTATCGATATGTAATACTTAGTATGCCCGCGGGGAGTTATTTGATTTGTTTTCTAGCACTTCTTTACAACTTTTTACAACTTCTAGTTTAGTTACTTTCACAAGTATGTGGCGTTTTCCAGGGCTATGGATGAGTAAAAATAGAAAAAATTATGCTAGACAAGCTCAACAAATATAGATTTTATGACAAGGGATAATAGAACTTTGTGCATAACGGTTGAACTCTCGAAGTGAATTACGTACCTTTGCAAGTGCGTTCACAGCCCTAAAAGATGATGGATGATGGAAACTAATACATACCATTTTTTTACTAATACATGAGCAAATGTTTTCCAAATTTTTGCTTTGGATATAAACTTGTGGAAAAGAGAACATAAAACTTTTTTCTATTCCAAAACTGTATATGAAATGCAGCTAATTTCTTATTTAAATTTACCACAAATGAGAAAAATTTCACAGCTTTGGCATCACTATTTATAGATAGTACAGCATAACAGTTATAGGGAGTAAAGTGAAGTTATATTATACATATATAAACTTTATATTGTATTATTTTCATTTGATTTGATTTTCAAAATAAACTTAAATGATTTAAAAAAATATATAATGAGGTGCTCGAAATTTAAATTAAATCGGCGAAGTGGTCCATATTTTGGTGGCAATCAGATCCACCTACAAACGTATTTTCTTTACTTAAAAATATCAGGTCAGTCCATAAGTTGCGTTTTTTAAAGTTGGTTTTAAAATTAATAAACAAGATGTTTAAAGTATTTATTAATCAATAATACCTATATTTTCCTTCATTATTTACAACGTCTTCTCAACGTTTAGGCAAATTTTTAATTCCCTCCTCAAAAAATGGTTTGTTCTTGGAGCCAAAATACGCTTCGATATGCCTTTTTATAGCTTCTTTTGAGGAGTAGTTCTTGCTACTCATATGGAATTGAAGTCCAGTCACAAGGTGCAATATCCGGAGAGTACGGTAAATGCGGCATTAGCTCCCATCCAAGCTCGTTAAGCTTGCCTAATATTTGCCTTACGGTATGAGGTCTTGCGTTGTCGTGGTGAAACAAAACTTTGCGTTTATTCACTAAAGGCGGTCGATTTTTGTTAAGTGCCTCATTCAGGTTTGATAGCTGATGGGAATAATAATCAGCAGTTATCGTCTGGTTTGGTTCCAGAAGTTCATAATAAACAATACCGGCCATATCTCACCAAATAGACAGGAGAATTTTCTTGGGGTGAAGGCCATCTCTAGGGGTCGGTTCTGGTGTTTCATCTTTATCTAACGATGGGCGTTTGCGAGCATGATTATTGTAAAGGACCCATTTGTCATAATCAGTAACGATACGGTTCAAAAAACTTTCATTTTCAAGCCGTTGCAGCAGCTGAGAACACATATTCACTCTTTGCTGAAGGTTGGCAACGGAAAGTCTATGCGGAACCCATTTTCCCGGCTTTGAAACCTTTCCCAACTGTGTTTCTTTCTGCAGCAGCAGATGTTGCATTTTTACCACTTTTACAAAAAAATACATAATATGCCTCTTATACGCGTTCGAAGATTCCATTTTATTTTTTAACAACACGTGCTTCTATCCGCGACTAAAATCACTTGTTGAATGCACAATATATCCAAGAAAATATGTATAAATAGTTCCGTTATATTCCGCGAATACTTTTTTGGGTAAATTTTGGGTAAAATACGCACGAACTTATGGACTGACCTGATACTTTCATAAAATATATTCCATAAATTACATTTATGTCCACAGTTTGACCACAGTGCGGCCCCCAACCTCGTTCTATCCATTCGTTCGTACATGTAAAATGCATTTGCCATTCCTTGCAATAAATCACAAAGTGGAAAAGTGGAAAGTTGAATTGCATAGCAAAAGCAAGCAATTCAAGTCTCGATACCTCGAAAGGATTCACGCTGCTCAACGAACTGTGGGAAATGTGAAAGTTGCGCCAAAAAAAAAGAAGACATATCTAAATGATACTTGTGTGTATGTGTGAGGCTGTGTGCACCCAAAGCTTTGACCGGTGCTGACCGCAGACCGAGATTGAGCTGCATTTGGACGGCTTGGCATTGCTGCCGTCCAAGTGAAAGCACAAAAAGTACTTTTTAACTAACTAATACATACAAACAATCACATACATACACACGCATTTATGTACATTTACATATGAGCTCTGACATTCGTTTGTGCTGGCGCATACATTCGCTTCAGCCAGCTGTCAGCGCTGCCACAAAGACAATGCGCCACCAACATTTATGAAAATAACAACTCTATTTTAGTTGTGCACCGTTCAGCGGCGCATTTAGATAAAACTGGACAGTAATTTATTGTGAACAAAATTTGTTTGCGCGCTGACCAGTCGAGTGTGTTCGTGTGTTTTCATCTTCTCTGATTTATTTTTTTTTTTGTCTCTGCCGAAATTCTGCTGCGTCGAGATAAAGAAGTTTTTCGTGAGTGACTGCGGTTTTTGTGCAGATAATATGGCTTCTTGCCGCTTTTGCGGGCACCAGCCAGCTATCACTGCATCAATGACGTTACCAAAGTTTTGTGTTATAATAAATTTGTTTGGGGCTAAGAGTTCATTGGCAGGATTTTTGAAAATGGTCAGTGAAAGAAAAATGCTATTTGTTTGGCTTTCAAATGCGTGGGTGGTTGAAGTGGATTAGTTAGTGAAAGGAGGAAAGTTTTCAGTTTGGTTTGGCATTCTTTTCGTAGTTTTTAAGACTTGATTATCAAATATAAATATTTATATAAAATTCACGAATTGCGAGAAGGAGTTCTTCTTGATAAAAGAGGTACGCGTGGTAATGTTTTACAAATGAATGAACTAACAGTTATATAGTCACTTCGCATAACAGAAGAACTTATGGAAAATTATTTTCAGGTGTACAGGGAGCTTTGAACCCGGGATTCACAGAATGATAGTCTCACTCAAATCCATTCAGCTGCGACATATTTTTTATATACTCTTACAGTTATAATCTATGGTTCTCAAAAGGCAGATCGTTGGTTGTTATTGCTCGAGTCTAAATGTCTTTACAGATCTTCGCATCATAAAACTGAACGCGCCTTCCTACAGCGAATTCGGAAACCATGCGACAAAACGATACAACATCAACATTTGAACCAGTTTTTAGTATTTTTCAGTTTTGAGTTTGCATTATTTCTTAATAACAGTCTAATACAAGTCCCGCCTTAAGCTCATGAGCATCATTGTTGGCGTGATGGTCCAAGTTAAACATTGGTGTCCCTCAATAGCTTCGAGTCGGAATTTCGCGTCTTTGCAGACGTCCTTCACTTTTTCAGTCCAAAGGTCTTGGCTTCGTCGTTACCAATGTCCCTCCAAGTTTTGCTTGAGCGACGCCTTTTATAAGGCACATACAGCTTCAAGATATATTTAGCAATTTCATATGGATCCGTCTTCAGAACATTACCAGCCCACTGCCAGCAGACATGATAAGTCCAAAATATTTGAAGGACACCACCCGCTCAAAAGTGTAACTGCCGATCAAAATGGCAAATTTACACAGTGCACATAAATTTTATTCTTGGTTCATTTATGCGGAGGCCCAATCCTCTAACTGCGTTCTCAAGTTTTAGAAAACCAATTTTCAAAGCGGCTGCATTCCTTCATATTAGATCAATGTCATCAGCAAATTCTAAATGATTCCGAAGATGTTACCACTAAGGAACGATCTAAGAATCGTAGCTGGTACCCTATCTGGTTTCTGTCTAATAGGAAGAAATGCCAGTAGATTAGGAACGCCACCGAATCACTATTGTAGAAACTGTCAGGATAGAGAAGAGGTAGAGACAGTCGTACATTTGCTATACGGGTGCTTGGATCTGTTTAGAAGATGGAAGACGGTCTCACTTTTCTGAAAAATATTGCGGACGTTGCGAACCTTCAACTAGCTAGCATAGGCAACTTTTTAAAAGTCATACAATGACTTAGAGAAAGCCAAGTAGAGCAAGGATAGGACAGGTTCGGTGACCCAAGTGCTTCGAAAAGTTACAGCCACTTCACCTAACCTAATCTACCACTAAAGTGCTGTTCAGTGATATACCGGTCATTCGCGTAATCTGCTTCAGAGCAAACACGAATAAAGTTAAGGCAAGTGGCTTCATCTCCGTGAGACTGACAAAAAAGCCGGATAGTTGACTAAAGTTTTTTACGCGGTTTTTGCCTTTTTAAAGTCTCATTTTAACCAGTCTAACATGCTTTGGCGGCCGCCGTAGCCGAATGGGTTGGTGCGTGATTACCATTTGGAATCCACAGAGAGAACGTTGGTTCGAATCTCGGTGAAACCAAAATTAATAAAAACATTTTTCTAATAGCGGTCACCTCTCGGCAGGCAATGACAAACCTCCGAGTATATTTCTGCCATAATAAAGCTCCTCATAAAAATTATCTGCCGTTCGGAATCGGCTTAAAACTGTAGGTCCCTCCATTTGTGGAATATACCACAAATAGGAGGAAGAGCTCGGCCAAACACCCAAAAAGGGTGTACGCACCAATTATATATACATATATACCTATTAGGCCGGGTCGATTTGTGGGGAGGCAAAAAATCGCCCATTGCTCTGTGAAAATCATATTCTAGGGATCAAAATAAGAAACTTTGTCGAAAGAACCATACCTCTAAAAAAGCGTTACACAGTTTTCGTCCGGCAACATGATCAAATCATACAGTGATTTAATTTTTACTTTTGGAACGTGAAGAACGTCTAAAAAAAGCAACAATACCAAAAATTAAAAAAAAAATACAGGACAGATTTAGCAGAAGCCCTAGGTATCTTATTGGGCAGTGTAAGCAATATTTTGACTAAATTATTGGGTTTCGGAAAGCTGTGTGCACAATGGGGGCCGCATGCGCTGACAATGGAATAAAAACACAATCGTATGCGAATCAGCAACATTTAGAGCGTTTTCCCAAGAATAAAGTGGATTTTGTGCATCCCTTCATCACTGTGGATATAACCTGGGTCTATTTCCATGATGCTGAATCGAAAAAATAAGCTAAAAATTGGTGTGAATTTACCGAAAAGAGTTCCTGTCCAGAAATCGGCCAAGAAGGTGGCAGCATCAGTTTTTCTCTCGATCAGCTGAAGAAAAAAATTCATGGAAAAAGACTCAGTTTGCAAAAGGAAGAAAATATTTTTCATCAGAGCAATGAACCGAGTCACAAGAGCATTTTGACAATGGCTAAAATCCATGAATTCAAGATCGAATTGTCGGAGCATCCACGATACTCACCAGATTGGGCCCCTAGCTACTTTTAACGGTTTCTAGACCTAAAAAAATGCATGCTTGGATATAATTTTTCATCAACTGATGGGGTCACAACAGCTGTGCAAGTGTATTTTGCAGCTGTTCCCGATTCTCACTTAAGGGATGGAATTTATAAACTGCAATCTCGTTGGAACAAGAGCATTGATATTCAGGAAGACTGTACTGAATAATAAAGTATATTTCAAAGAATGAAATTGTGTTTTTCTTGTTGAACCGCAAAACTTATTGAACAATCTCGAGCATAATTTCTTTGGCATAATGAAGTATCTCGCTTTGCTTGCAGGTAACTAAGTCTACCGTTGTATCTACTTCTATTTGCACTAAGAATCTGATAAAAAAAAACAACTTATTTCTCTTCGCGAAAATATTAATTTTTCTCGAACCTTTCATTTTCCGTTGCGAGCACAAAATATTTATTTATTTATCTAAAACATAACTAAACGCCATATTCCTAACCTATAACCAGCACAAGTGTTGCAAAATTTAATAAATGCTTAGAAGCTAAGTTTAACAAGGAATGCTTTTATACTATCCACCACTACACATGCACCTGAATAGGTAAGTAATAAATATTAGACATCTTAACTCAAGCCAGTTTATTTTTCTCACTTTTCATTAGAAATAAGTTTGCACAATAAATTCAAGTTTATGTGTTGGCATTAAAGCCATTTTTCATCATACGAGTACATACCTTTGTACATACAACCAATCCAAGTGCATTGTGTGTGCACTTTCGTTCAACTACACGCAATTTCCGTAAATTGACGCTAACTTAGCGTGCAGTACATACAAAATATCTACGCTAGCCTTATGTTCGTTAAAGTATTTAAGGCGAAACACCGCTATACGGCGTATAACATCAGACATTGGTGGTCAAGGCAAGTGGATAGAAATAGAAATAGGCAAGCAGTAAAATACGCATATCTGAAATAAGCAGGAACAGCAGCAATGAAATAATATTATAATATATCCGTTTCTCTAATCTGCCATTGCCTGCCGAGAGGCGACCGCTATTAGAAAAATTTTTTTCTTCATTTTGGTGTTTCACCGAGACTCGAGCCTACGTTCTCTCTGAATTCCGAATGGTAATCACGCACCTGCCCATTCGGCTATGGCGGAGAGTATAAGTAGTATTATAAGCAAAGGAAAAATTCAACTTAAAATACACAGGCTTTAATTTATTTTTAAGTGAGCAAAACAATAATACAAATCAGAAATATTGTTGACATGATTTTTGGTTTTTTATTATCCGTTAGATAATTTCGTGGTATTTATTGGGTATGGGACTAAGTTACCGCCCTCGTAAAACAGGTGTCGCTGCTGATACTATTTTTGTGTTCGCTCTAATAATACATTGGTGATTTGAGGTCTCGATTGCTGTAGTTGGCATTCACCTGAAGCGTAAAGATCCTTTTTTATCTGACGTCAAAAACGTTCGTCCCGAAAAAACAGCATTTGCGGGAAGTCTTGCTTTATTATTTCCTTTTAAAGGAAAGTGCATCTGAGATACGTCGTATATTGATCAATATTTACGATAATCACGTTCCACCAGACACAACTTGTACTGTGCCACTTCCAAAGTGGCAATTTCGACGTGAGTGATAAAGATCGCGAAGGGGCACCAAAATAAATCGAAGATACTCAACTGCAGCAACTATTGGATAAAGACGCATGCCTAACCCTTGATGATATATTTAAGAAGTTGTATATTGACAGCTCAACCATCGGTAAACGTTTTCACGTGATGGGAAAGGTCCCGAAATCAGGTTTCTGGGTGCCAGAGGAATATCGAGAGACGTTTGGTGACGTAAGAGAAACTTCTTGAACGGCAGAAAAGAAAAGATTTTCTGCATCGCTTCGTCACTGGCGATGTAAGCTGGATCTATTATGATAATGCTAAGCGTCAAAAGTGTTGGAGCCTGCCAGGTGAACGAGGTCCATCGACAATGCATCCGGTGGGATCAGAAAGGAACCATATATTATGAACTCCTTAAATCATCTGAAACCATCACTGGCGATCGTTACCGACTGCAGCTAATGCATTTGAGTCGAGCTCTCAAAGAAAAGCGGCGGAATGGTTAAATCGTTCCAGAAATATTAAGGCGGACTGAATTGGGTAATCTTGCTCCAACCGCCGTATTCCCCAGACATTGCACATTCGGATTACCATTTGTTCTGATCAATGCAGTCAACCCTTATTGGAGAGCGGTTGAGTTCTTACGAGAGCATCGAAAACTGGCTCAATGAATAGATGTTTGACTTCATCGAAAACTAAAAGTTTTCTTCAGGAGAGTCCGCATGCTGCCTGAAAGGTGGAGAAAAGTTAAAGCTTCTAATGGCACATACTTCACATAATATCAGGTATTATTTAATTGTTTAAATAATTCCTAACTTTGGCTAAGTTAGGATGCCCAATATTATGTGATCCGGTATAAATCCGGTATATGCCCGGCGTGCCTACGAGATGCATAGTCCATTCGATCAGTTGAATTTTTGACTACTTTTTCCAATAAATCTGACCGTATGGTGTCAATGGGGGCTTGAATATTGCGATAAATCGATTTTTAAGTGCACTGTATGGCAAGTGGCGCCGTCGATATTTAGCTGCATCATTTTTGGAAATTGGTTCGATTGAAATAAGGCTCGATGATGTCGCTCGTGCTTTATGAAATTCGCGAGCTGATTTATTTGTTTTTATTTTTCAAGGTAAATTGCCACCATTGGGAAGCGTAGTTCTGGTTTCAAAGGATTAAAGATGACTTGCCAAACCTCACTGAATAGAAATGTGAACACAGTTTGCTATTCTCAGCTATCAAACCATAGTGTTTCTCAATAAATGCGTTTAGCATTATCTACTCATACATAATCCTCTAATCAGCGTGCTGCATTGGTGCGTTCACAGATGAGTCTTAAATTTTCTTAAAGGAAAAAATCCTGTAAATTGCTGATAAATTGATAATTTTACCACTGTTATTATTCTAGTCATTGACGAACTTGTTAGTTTTTACTTTTAAATACCTGTTTCTGAACTAAAATGTTTCCACGCTAGTTTCACTTCTCCCAGCAGGGTACTTATATTAGGTGAGTATACCCGTATGCGTATTTGCTAAGGTGGATCGGGGGGCGAAATGGCATATTAATTATAGGCAATAAGGGTTTTTTCTATTTTTTTTTTGCGAAAAAGTTATTGGTAATGCATCAAATCGCCGGTACACTGATAAATAATGGAGACATTATTTTAATTAAATATTCTCGAAGTATTATGAAGCCATAAAGTGTGCTGAGCCGCGTGGAAAAAAGTAACTTTTAACAATTTTAGTAACGATTATATCGCAACTGTCCTAATTTATTAGCAAATACTTATCAAGTTTTTATAGTGAGTAGCCACACCATCATGGGGAATAGTCCACTATAAAATATTAAGCGTATTCTACGCCGAGCTGAACTTTTACAAAGAAAGTTTTGCAGCTTCTTTTCTTCCTGCTTATATCTTCAGCATCTACTTCTCGGTTCCTAACCTGACAGTCATAACTATTTACTTGAATCCACTGATGAAAAAATTGCTTTCTACTGCATAAACGCAGCTATCGCAGCTAGTGGTTTTTCTCTTCACTAAATTCAAATCCTCGCGGCTTTGATAATCTCAGAAGTATTAAAACGTGGAATGATCCAAGCAGATTTTTAATTGCAATCGTCTCTCAGCGTGCATTTTTATCATGAAAAACTTAGAGCATAAAATGACATCAAATACGCCACTTATGAGAAAAAAGCTCAGATGTCCAATGCCCCAAATTCCAAATACGAAAATAGCTGTAGCCCAATTTTGTTTAATGTTGTCTAACAAATCACAAATGCGAAGAGTTTTTTTTATTAAACTGGCTATTATTAAAAGATATTAAAAAAATTTGACGTTTGTTCCAAACTCAATTGCATAAAGAGTATAGCTCAACATAAAGTTGAACAAGTAAGTTTATTGAAAATTTGTTTTTATTCCCTGGTACTAGAAATAAGAAAAAATTACCTACGGAGGCGAAAAGGGGCACTGCTTTCTTCCATGCGTAAAACTTCCTCCTTTGATAATGCTTTAGAGCTGTATTTCCAGTGAAGTACCCAACCAATATATTTCGGTGCTAAAGAACGATTAATTTATTTATAATATTTAAAGTAGTTGACTTAGGTTTCAGACCGAAAAACTGGAAAATTTAGCACACTGTAAAAATATTACGATTAAGTGGAAGAAAACCTCTTGGGGTTCGACTGCCAAACATGGATACTAAAGGCTGGAATGTATATATACAGTGTTTGTATAAATAAACAGTGTTTGTACTTTTGCAAAATTCTAGGTACTTTTCTAGAGCATACATCGCAGAGCATAAATTATAATGCACGCACCTCGAAAACTGAACTTGTTGCATGGAATTTGGTCAGCGGCTTGCCTGGTTAAAAATTTTCGGTTTTTTATCGTTGGTTTTCCTTGAACATCATTATTGACTAAACAACCCTGGTCGGGTTTTCAAAAGCTGCAGCATATACCTTAAATTGCGTGCGCCCTCCATGCCCAAAATTCCAAAAAAAATTGAGTCTTCATCTGCAACCGTCAATCCGGCGTCAGCCTGCCCCTTCTTCCCTGTGTATGGCACTTTCCAAAGAGTATTTATTGGGATGGATAATTAGCCCGTAATGTGTGACCTGCCCATCTCAGTCTGTTGATCATTATTGTGGTTATTACGGACGGGTGCATATACAGTGTTTCGAGTTCATGATTGTGGCGCTTTCGCCGTTGGCCTTCATCAAAGATTTTCCGCAGAACTCTCCTTTCAACGATCAGCAGCTTCTGTTTACCCGTTTCTCTAAGTGATCAGGTTTTTAACTACCGTTTAGCAAAGTGGGAATAATAACTGAGCGATACAGTCAAAGATTTACGTTCTACTGTCTAGAAGGCGGCTCTTTAGGTGTTTGCAAAAAGAGGAATAGCAGTGGCTCGCCATAATGATTCTATAACGAATTTCTGCAGAAATTTTGTTGTCATAATTATGGCTTACTGCTAGGGGCTTAAATTCCTTCACTACTTTGAAACCGTAATCACCGATTTCGGGTACTTAACTCACATTGTGTCTGACAGAGTTCGTAGAAGTTGAATAAAAGTGCTTTAATTTCGGCTTCATGAATTCTAACTTCACGTTTTTTGTTGCTCTTTCTATACTTTCGAGTCTTTCCTTATCCTGCTTCAATAGAATTCGTGCCATGTGAGTGTGTAGTCAAAAAAAAAACAATAAATCGACCCGCCTTAATATGTCGCTAGCATCCCGCAGTTTGCTTTTTGTGTGATGCAGCGGCATACAACTTCTTCGGCTGCGTGCGAGAATTCGAAAATATTTTCCATTACTCTATTGCATTCGTTCAAGCGTAATGTGAACTCGCGTGTGGCAAGCAACATCAACAATAGCAAAAACAGCAAGCACCAGTGGTAGCAATCAACCAGTAGTCACATGAGAACACAATAAAAACATCAGGTGCAATGTTGGATAATAATTTTGATATTTTAAGTGCATGTTGCATGTAGCGGTTGCATGTTGCTGCATGAATATGATAGGATTTTTACATTCCAGTCAGCTGTGTTTCGCGTTTGGTATGTAGACGAAATGAGAAAAAGTGCTAGAAAGTGCACCCCAACACAGAAAAAAAGGAAAAACAAAAGTGGCACAGATAAGGCGGAAGCTAACGGCACATATGTTCGCATATATATGAATGTGCATATGTGTGTCTGCACTAAAAGGTGTCACTATGTGTATTTGTTGGTTTAACATCAGTAATATTTGCGCAAATTGCAGCTTTGTCACAAATGGCATGTGAAAACAGTTGCAATTTGCCACATGGACATCTAACTTGCCACAGGAGTTGTGGTGTAGGAGTACCAAAACATTGTCGTAATGAAAAATCAGTGAACTCCCTCTGAGCATTTCGTCGTTCGCTTTTCGGCATCCCGCGTTGTCCACAAAATCCGCCACACAGCTCGTAAGTGTGTGTGCGTGTCTGTGCACGACATATGAAACTAGCAGTTGAGACACATCGGTGGCCAGTGACTTCTGTTTGCTTCCTGGTATCTGACTCTCAAACGTTCGCCGCCTCCAGGGGCCTTTTAAGCGCGCGAGCAAACAAGCCATGGAGACTTGTAAAGCGTTTAATCAAATATTAATGCGTAACCAACCAGCCACCAAACTATTTTGGCCTCACCAGTGCCTTACTTGTGATTTGCCATAAGTTCGGCCGCAGCCAAGAGTCATCAAAACGCTAATCACGTAGGAAAATTCATTGTTTCCCAACTGCTGCAACTAGTAGTCATTTGTTTTTCAAGCAGTACTCGTTGGCAAGCGGACTACTTATATTTCCTGGGAATCGTAGTGGGCATTTGAAAAATTCAAGTTACCTCAAAATCAAGCATATCTAATATTGCTATCTAATAAAGGCGAAGTAGGATGCGGTAAGAGCGCGTCTGACGGGTAAAATTAACTGGAGGAAGATATACTCTTTATTTGTTGAAAGAAGTTATAAATTAAACTTTTCCAATTTATCCAATATTATATAATTTGTGTCTTAAACAGCATTATAACAACGCGATTCCTTCTCACTGTTGGAAATCAGCTAAAATCATTCCGATTAAGAAATCTAAACGGGACTTCAGACCCATCGCAATCCTATTATTTTTGTCCAAAGTACTTGGGCGCATAAGGCATGCACAAATAGATGCTTTTCTGAGTCAAACTCATCTAATCAATCGCTATCAATTTGGTTTTAGATCTAGCAGAAGCTATATAATGGCAATAATTAGAGTATCGGAGGGCATCAGACTCAACATTGATAACGATCGGATAACTTTATTAATACTTCTGGATCATTCCAAAGCTATTGACTCTGTTAACTATGAACTTCTTGCATGGAAACCTAGCAACTTGTTTAACTGCTCATAGACAGCATAACATTTAATGCACTAGGTGAAGTCCAAAATAAAAAGACTGAGCCAAAATTGAAACGACAGGAGCTTTTTTCTGATAAAGTCGAATTTATTTATACAAAATAGTCCTTTCTGGCCTCGATATACTATTTTGCGCGATCTAAAAGCTTTTCGAAAGAACGTTTCAGGTCATTGACCCGAATCCGGAATGTCCTTCAGGATGTCGTTACAAGCCCTTTGGATGGCCTCTATGGACGCAAAATGTTTTCCTCTCATAACCAAATGTAATTTTCCAAATAGGTGGAAGTCAAAGGGAGCCATATCAGTCGAATATGGTGAGTTATTGATGGTTAATATGCGATTTCTAGTTAAAAAATCAGTCACAAAAGGGAATCGATGAGACGGTGCATTATCATGCAATAAACACCAACTTCCTCCTTCGGGGTATTCAGGGTGAATTCGACGAATGCGATGCAACAAACGCTTCAAAACGCCAATATAGAAAATTGCATTGACGGTTTGACCCATTGACACGAACTCCTTGAGGACAATGCTCTTGGAATCCTAAAAACAAACGAGCATCGACTTGATTCTTTACTTCTCCAAACCCAATTTTTGGGTGGTGGCTCGACTGGGGTCTTCCACTCGGCACTTTGACACTTAGTTTCAGTTACAATGTTGTAAAGGAAGTTCTCGTCTTTTCTCGCCTCTTTAATGAGGTCTTTTGAATGTTGAAATCTGAGCAATTTTTGGTCCTCAGCTAATTTGTGCGGAATGAGACATGCATAGACCTCTCGTAAGCCCAAATGATCAGTTAAAATGCCATAAATCGATGTTTTGAAGATATTCAACACCGATTTTATGAATTTCAACGATGATTTCGGTTCATTCTTGATAAATTTACGAACAATTTCGATAGAGTTTTTGTAGATTACAGACTAGGGACGGCCCGTATGTTCATTGTCATTTATATCCTCGCAACTATCTCTGAAACGTGTAAGCCACTAAACTTTTTTCATCAATTGAAAAGTTTCGGTAAACGTTTTACCGATTTTGAAACAAAAGTTGATATTAGCTATTTATTCGAAACTCATTTTTGTACCGATTACACAAACATACTGGCACTTTAGACGCAAAACTTCGCTTCCACGGAACTAAATGTGACTAAGCTTTCACTGGAAGTCAGCTAGGGATATAACTTCCAACACACTAACTCATTAAAAAGATGACGCCATCAAAAACATTTTTATGAAACCAGTCTTGTATATTTTGGGCTTCACTTTTTATATATAATATGTATATGACTCAGTGATCGCTCGCAAGTTGTTTGTGCCGGTGACATTATGCCTAACTATGATACATACCCGTAACGAAAGGTGTTCCGTAAGGCTCCATTCTCGGTCCTCTATAGTTTGTGTCATATTATATTTATATACTCATGCAACTCAATTTCAGCTGGCCTTTTGTATCCATCAATATTTGTATTAATAACCTCAACTCGGACTTAGATCAAGTCAGCAAGTGGGCTTGTGACACTGGGTTACTTTTGAATCCGAGTAATTCTCAGTGTATCGTTATTTGCAAGAAGGCTTTCAAATTCGTAAACTGCAGTGTAGTGAAATCTAGGAATAATTTTCAACAGAACTCTATCGTGGAATAGCCACAGTTACAGTGCAATATGCAAGCTTTTAATATGATTCGTTCATTGTGGGCTATTCAGCACTTCAACCCAGTGAAAATTCCAAAGATTTTATCTAAAACATTTCTGCTACCAACCTCATTTAATATATGTAAATTGTATGCCAATTGTGACATACTGTGTTATAGTAAACTTATTGTATTCTACAACATCATCGCCAGATATGTGTATTATGTAAAAAGTCGTGATCACATATCAGTTTTGGACTTAAAAATATTTTCGGCAAATTTAATAGTTTATTAAAATAAAATGCCTAACAGTGCCTCACAAGGTCACTAACACTCGTGAGCCCAATAACCTTGTCGAAGGAATTCAATTAACTAGATCGGCCCTAACTCATCGGGCTGCTGCTTAGTACGAAATGCAGTTGCCTGAGTCTGCACGTAAGTTCTTTGTTTATGCTGTTCGTCTTAGGAACGAATCGGAGCACATGTCACTTTAAAAATCAGTGCTTACTAAGTTGCCATCAACATGTATACGAGTCTGTTCTTCTAAAGCTTCCATGTTGCTATCCTCTACTTCGACTTTTTTACAGCCTTTTTTTCCTTCTCTTAAACCTTTTTTCCTAAAACGCATTTATTGTTAGCGTTAGATTTAAGCCCAAACATTGTTAAGCCACTTAGGGTTGTGTGTAACAAATAAATAAATCTATACTAATATTATAAAGAGGAAAACTTTGTTTGTTTGTTTGTTTGTTTGTTTGTTTGTTTGTTTGTTTGTAACGAATAGGCTCAAAAACTACTGGACCGATTTTAAAAATTCTTTCACCATTAGAAAACTACATTATCCAGGAGTAACATGGATTACATTTTATTTTGGAAAAAAATAGGGTTCCGTAAGATATTTGGATTTTTCGGACACAAACTGAAAAAAATCTTATATATAAAATAAAGTCAACTTTTTGTGTGTGTTCGCTAACCGGCCGTGTCTGCACCGAATTAAACCAAACTTACACACATTGTTAAGAAGGTATTGAAGATGGTTTCCGTATAGTTTGGATACCTATTGGTGGATAGGGCTCGAGATATAGGTCAAAACGTGGACCCGGGCAACCTTCGAATGTGTATGTACAATATGGGTATCAAATTGAAGCTGTTGGCGAATGCTTTAGTACAGAGTATTTTTCATGCCGCTCCGTGACTGGGATCTCGAGATATAGGTCAAAACGTGGACCCGGGTAACCTTTGGTTGTGTATGTACAATATGGGTATCAAATGAAAGCTGTTGATAAGTGCTTTAATACGGGGTAATTTTCATACCTATTGATGACCAGGGTCTCGAAATATATGCCAAAACGTGGACCCGCCGTGTCTTTGCACCGAATTAAACCAAACTTACACACATTGTTAAGGAGGTATTGAAGATGGTTTCCGTATAGTTTGGATACCTACTGGTAGATAGGGTCTCGAGATATAGGTCAAAACGTGGACCCGGGTAACCTTCGGACGTGTATGTACAATATGGGTATCAAATGGAAGTTGTTGGTGAATGCTTTAGTTCAGAGTATTTTTCATGCCACTCCGTGACTAGGGTCTCGAGATAGAGACCAAAACGTGGAGCCTAGAATGTGTTTGTACAATATGGATATCAAATTGAAGCTGTTGGTGAATGCCTTAGTACAGAGTATTTTTCATGCCGCTCCGTGACTGGGGTCTCGAGATATAGGTCAAAACGTGGACCCGGGTAACCTTTGGTTGTGTGTGTACAATATGGGTATCAAATGAAAGCTGTTGATAAGTGCTTTAATACGGGGTAATTTTCATACCTATTGATGACTAGGGTCTCGAAATATATGCCAAAACGTGGACCCGCCGTGTCTTTGCACCGAATTAAACCAAACTTACGCTCATTGTTAAGTAAGTATTGAAAATGGGTTTCGTAAAGTTTGGTTGTAATTCGGAGCACTGGCAACGGGTACAGCGTTCTTTTGAACCAGCCATAATGTCGCTTACTTTTTTAACGCTTGGGGCGGAACTGAACTGTCAAATTGACAGTGTGAGTTACAATGTGTCAATATTTCTTTCTGATTTGGATGCCATAAGGAAAAAACGTAAGTGCAACATGTAAAAATTGTTTGTGAATTTTTTTGGAGTGGATTTTGGAACAGTGAATAATTTCTTACGAAATTTGAGAATTTAATGTGAAATCCGAATGAAATTATGTGTTCGTGAAAAAAAATTTCTTTCGTTTTTTTTTTTTTTGAAAAATATAAATGGATAACGGTTAAAAAAGCTCCAATGCTTAATAAAACATATAAGTTGAAACGAAAAATTCATGGATGATCAGGAAAAAAGACGATTGTTTATTCATATGCATTGATTTGAAATTTAAAAACAATCTTCTTTTTTCCTGATTTTCAATTTATATTTTATATTTACTCAAAAACAAATAGAAAAACAAAAAATATTGTTTATGCCAAAGCGCTTGAATAAAGAATAAAGAAATAAATAATGTGAAAATCATATATTTTCTGTTCTAATCCATATCTATTCTATTTTAGTGTGCCCAGCGAAGGGGGCCGGGTTTGCTAGTAAATAAATAAAAGAGTAAAATAAATAAATTGCACAGTCTATGTCTGTATATTCAACTTTTTTCTGTCTGTCGAAAGCTTTCATGGCTGGCATATTAGAATGATTTTAATACTTCAATTCCGACGCAACTAACATTATACAGGGTAGGCCATTTAAAGCGGGCCCATTTGTTTCTGAAAAAAAACATTGAAAAAAACATTTTTTTTTGTGTTGATATGAAAAATCATTTATTTTGATTCAAGGAGATTTGTTCCAGCTAGTTTTTGAAAATGATATCCTTCAAATGTTTGCCTCTGGCCTTGATGGCCAAATGTGTCCTTTTTTCGGCGTTTTCCATCGTTTTGGCCAATATTTCGGCCGATATGGCGGCGATTTCGCGTCGGATATTGTTTTTAAGTTGAGTTAGAGTCCTTGGCTTGTTGATGTATACCTTGGATTTCAGATAACCCCACAAATAAAAGTCCGGTGGCGTCAAATCTGGTGATCTCGGTGGCCACGGAAAATCACCATTTTTCGAAATCAACCTTCCAGGGAACAATGGCTTCAAAAAATCGATTGTAGCGCGTGAAGTGTGGCATGTAGCCCCGTCCTGTACGGAAACATTTTCAAATCGATGCGAATTATGCGCCTGAGTGTTGTCCTGGCGATGCCTAATTCCTGAGAACGACGATAACTCGATGTTCGCGGAGCCTCCTCAACACTGGCTCGTACAGCCTCGATATTTTCAGCAGAACGTCGTGTACGTTGTCTGGATGCGTGGCTGCTATTGCTGAGACTACCGTGGTTAATAAATTTTGCGTATAAACGCTGTAAAGTGCTTTTGGATGGCGCACTTTTAACTTTATTTTTTTTTAAACGCACGTTGAGTTTTCACAATTGAGAAGTTATTTTGGATGTAAAGCTGAATTATTTCAGCGCGTTCTTTTGGAGTGTTTTGCTCCATGGTAAAAATTGTGTTGGACTGACGC
Source organism: Anastrepha fraterculus (assembly GCA_037575425.1). Taxonomy (NCBI): domain Eukaryota; kingdom Metazoa; phylum Arthropoda; class Insecta; order Diptera; family Tephritidae; genus Anastrepha; species Anastrepha fraterculus. Next base: position 122,909 of record JAYXIM010011382.1, on the reverse strand, counting down.
TTCCAACGCGCTATGTCATTAGTCGATCTGACGTTCCTGTCAAAAGTTATAGGGTTGCCAGATGGGCCCGCTTTAAATGGCCTACCCTGTACTATGTTCCTACGGCAAGTAATTCATTCTTTCTTATTTTTTGCTTTTTATTATTATTATTTGTGATGGACACAAACCACTCTTAATTAGTGGCAAAACTAACCCGAGTCGCATGGGCTGAAAATATGCAGGAAAATCAGAGAGATCTCGCGCTGTGAATTTTCCACCAATTCAACACTAAGGAGCAGATCACCGATCCTGCTGGATGACAGCAAACTAAACGAGGTCTTTGAGTTTAAGTACTTGGGCTTCATTGTACTGCACTGCAGCTAAGACGTGAATCTTAGGGTATGCTCAGCACGGCTGTCAGTCTCCTCCAGTTATATGGAGCTTGCCTGTTAAACAAAACTGGTCTGCACGGAAGAAAACTTGAAATAGCTGAAATGAAAATGCAGAGAGGGCCATCATGGCGACTCATGCGAAAATTATTTTTAAAGGCAACTTCATCAGCGCGCGACAGTCTGACAATTGAGTTCGAGTTATCAAAATATTTTCAAGTTCATGTAAACTTTTCAAAAAAGATCTGTATTTTCCTCTTTGTTAAGCTTTCAGGGATTTATGATACTTTCAGACATGATGGAAAGAATAATGAGATGGCGCCTATCGTGGTCCCGTTACTTTGCTCTCAGCGAATTTGACAACGAGTTACGTGATTTTAGCTCCAGTATGGCCAGATTACCATATTCGTAACTTGATTTAGCATTTTTTTTTTGTTATTTAGTCTGAGAGTTTTAATTATTTCGTTATGACATTCTTCTAGCCTGTTCTCATTAAAAGTAATGTTTATAATTTTGTAAAGTATACATGTTTTTTAAATTAGTTCAATAATTCACTTAGTTTTATTTAGCTTTACTTTTTTTAACATCTGGTGGCATTGCCCGCGATTGCAGGTGTTGTTGGTGTTCTTCTGCTTTCGGCAGTCAAATCTCTCTCTCGCTACTGCAGTATTGCCTACCTTTGGATATAAAAACGCACTACAATTCCCATTCAAAGAAAATAACACAACAAATGTTTATTTAATCATTTAAAGAATTCTGTATGCGTGACAAATTGTCTTTAGAATGTGCGTTTTTAATAAATGTGTTATGCTTATGTACAATTTAATTTATTTTTGCCAAGCGAGACTCTTTTGTTAAGGGAACGACTTATTTGCTATATTTGAGGTTATGTAACTAGATAAGGTACTCTTTTTGTAAAAATGTCGTTATGGTTTCTTCAGTATTTTCTGGTATTTTTTTACTTATTTTTGCTATGAGTACACTTGTTGATGCCCTATGTCTCACTAAGGATTGATGACCGGAAGGAACGATTACACCGCCTTTTAAAATGTGTAAAAAGTTTTCAATCTTAAGAAGAGTTGAGAGAGGGACGTTTAATATTCTTCCATAACCTTAAAAGGAGCAAAAAATTAAATTCACACTTTCAAAATATCAAATTTTATAAAAACCAACTAATTTTCATTAGCACTAAAATCTTCTCAGAGTGGCCTTTTTTAACCTTCTTTTGTATAATAATACAGTTTTTTTTAAACCTAAAGTTTCGGTAGCTTTAAATTAAAAAAAAAGAAACAAACACGAAACTTAAAGATTTTCGCAATTTCGGTATAAAAAAGCACTAAATTTATTGCGAAGAGGAAATGGTTGGCAATACTGCACGACTCAGCAAACGTGACTTCACGTACTCTCTGATGGGCGCAATCTTTTTTCTATCATTATTGACTTTCAGAGTTTTTAGAAGATCCGGTAACTGCAATAGCTACCACCGCTCTTCTGAGAGGTGGAAGAGTTCCCCAGAAGATAATTTGGTCTCCTCTACAACTCTTTTCATTGTAGTGTTTAGCAAATTCTTCGATGTATTACATTTTTCACACTGTCTTGCTGTGCTTTCATTATTCAAATTCAAGGTTTTCTGGTTATTCGAAGTTTGCTAATTTTATTTTGGTTCTCTCTTTCATTTCTGCTTGACAGCAAATTTCGATAAATTTCTCATACAAATTAGGTAAGGAAATTGGTTCACAACTTAACGATACTTTTCCTTTTTTCAACTATCGTTGGCGCTACTACTTAGGTAGTTTCAATTCGATCGCAGCGGTCTTTTGTAGGCAGTGTCTTTGAATTTAGTCTAACCAGTTTTAGTAACACAACTGAAGGGGAATTTATTTGTTGTATTTTGCACAAACTCTTAATAAGTGAAAATAATAAAATGCTTGTTTCCCAGTAACTGGTTTTATTTCATTCATTTCAGACTGTTCCTCGTTTGCTGGAATAACTTCGGTTTTTATCCAGGTAAATATTTCACTCGTAGGCGTAAATACTTGTGTACATACAAGTATGGATATGTGGGCATGTCTGTATGTAAATTTCTATATGATGAGTCTTTTTGGGTGGGTTGGTTGACGCATTTAACGAATTGATATGCACCACATTTGCCACACCTGTCATCAACCAGACAAATGGGGAGTAGTGCTACAAGGCAGACATGAAAAGAGGCTCTCAATGTGTCTCTTGGTTATCTTTTTGATATTTATTTAACGTTTTTGCATTCCCGATGGCCGCCATGGTCGAATAAGTTGGTATGTGACTACCATTCGGTACAGCATGGGTTCGAAACTCCGGGCATAAAAACGTCAAATTATATAATATCTTTTTCTAATAGAGGTAAAACAACGGCAGGCAATGGTAAACCTCCTAAAAGTTTGCTATTAAAAGGAGGCACAAATCAATAAATTGCTCAATTTTTGAAAAAATATTAACACGTACGCCACAATAGTAGGAGGAGCTCAGGCAGACACCAAAATAGCTCTTTCTGAAAAATCCTAGCTGAATAGAGGAGTATGCACGTTCTCTTTGTGGCTTAGCTGAATGAGCTTTCTGACATGCTAAAATCGCTCTTTTGAGGAGTTCTGTAGGACAACTTTTTTCATATATCTTAAGAAGGTCCTTTTTGGAACCGCTCGAGGAGGATCAGCGTACCACATAAGTAGTCCTAATTGTGCACCTTGCAAACTTCAGTCGCTCACTGGGTACAGTCGTGCCATACAAGTCCCCTGTGACCGATGTTATTAAATGTTGTCCTATTTGTTGTCTGTTGATGTCTTTACTGTGGTTGTCCCTTTTGCATTTGCAGGCGTCTCTTCGTTTGCCATTTGCCCTTTGTGACCGTAAAACGGGTGACATTCTAAATGGTGGCAAAAGGCGTTAGAGCATAGTGGGTTGGGGGCACTCAAGAACAATCACCTACTACAATTTTATTATAGAAGTTAGGAAACAATTACACTTAGATACATATGTGCGTATGTGTGTGTGTGTACGTGTGCTGCTGGTGTGAGTACTATTTGTTCATTTAATAATAAGTGTCAATTTCGAATGAAATTGTCCATAATTTATTCATAGTGATTTTATTTGACATGTGAATTATTCATTACAAATTATCACTTTGTTTAAAAAAAAGAGGAGATATATATATGAATATGGGGAGCTTTATGGGATTATCAGTTACTTTAAGGAAACAGTTGTCCTAAGCTACATAAAGTTTTAGAGTAAATTTCGTATACGTAAATGAAGAAACTAATTAGGAAATGACTCTTAAGGCAAGTTGTAGAGAAAACGCTTTCCATTATAAACGAAATAAGTAAACCAGACTTGGTGCCCTTGGATAATGTAAAGGTAACGTAATGCACAGGCGGGTTACTCATTTTATGTCAGAGGTCGAAAACAAACATAAATAGGTAGGTAGAAGTGGCAGTCGGTCTTTAGACCAACTCACTTAGACCGTTGCCGATCCATTGTGATACCATAGTAGCAGATTTTCTGCTACTTCTCTTGAAAACATTTTGCTTCAAATGCAAACCCATTGATCTGGCTGAGATTTATATCCCTAAAGTCATCAGTACCAATCAAGAACAATGAGTCAAAGTTTCTAAACCTAGTGTCATGCAGAACTGCGACAGAGAAGATATCTCCTTATTCTTGCAGCTTCTACAATAGTCGAAATGAGATACACTCAATCTTTGAGCTTGTCAGCTAAGGAGACAGTGTCTTGTGACGAAAGCAACTAGCATAGAGACTTTTTCCTTGGCCGATTAAATAGCGCCTTTGAGCCACTGGCGTCCTATCCTCATATGTTGGCTGAAGTGACAATTCTGCTTGCACGACGGAGTTTGGGGCGAGTACCTCACAAGTATGTCATTATGCGCTGACACCTATATCAAATGAATGTGGAAACATTTCGTCATCTCGAGAAGAAACGCCCCGCTATTGTGGGTGCAATTAGCTATGGAATTAGTGACAACCAAGTGATGTAATCGCCGCTTGGCTATCAAAACAAAATTTAGACTTCTCTAAAGGCAGTCACATTTCTGCCTAACCAGATCGCTACCTCATTACTGACAAGAATTTTAGCCTGATTAGGAGGATGAGCCAAAATGCTTACTTTTGGCTTTTTACAGTATTACAGTACTGGAATTTTATTACTAAATAATTTATTAAAGTATGGTTTATTCAAACAATCAACATGGTTGTTTGGACCCAGAGTGAGTGTTATAGCCGAGTGTCCAATATATAAATCTCGCCATTGATTGGTTCCCGAAAGTTCCTGGGCCTATAGGAAAAACACAAATTCTACCAGAAAGTTCCTGAAAGGACAATAATTGCGATCTGGGGAAGAGCATTATTTAATTATGGAGGGAACACTTCGCAAACTTCTCAAACAGTGACAGCTGCGCATGTCACGGAAAATATCAAGATTCCGATACCCCAATCGTTGACGACAGAATTGTTACGCTACCCTACCATGACGAGGTGAGAATAGCGATAATGCGGCTAAAGAGCAACAAAGCGGACTGCCGGCTTCATCAGCTTCTAGCAAAATATGATCGGATAAAAGCATGCCTACCGCCCAATCCACAAGAGGGGTGGACTTTGGACTTCTAAATATCGCGTATAAGGTTCTATCGAGCGTATTGTGTGAAAGGCTGAAGTCCGCCTTCAACCAACTGATTGGACCTTATACGTGTGGCTTTAGACTTGGAAAGTCCACCATCAGATACTTACAATACGCCAAGTAATGGAAAAGATCCATGAATGGAGAATCGATGTACACTATCTTCTCGTCGATTTCAAAGCTGCAATATGACGCCCAGCTCAACACCAGCAGCGCCGTCAGAATTGAGAAGGACCTCTCCGAGTCGTTTGATACCAAACGAGGTTTGATACCAAACGAGGTTTATTCCCGATTCTATGTGCACTTAAGTGAGCGCTCGTCGGCTCGGCCCCGTAGCGCTTACGATACGATGCTTTATTACAAACGCGTTTTTCTCGAAACGACTTTTTCGATACGGTGGCAACGATTTCTCGAAGACCAATGAACTGATTTTAATTTTCTTTTGTCAACATTTTTTCTATCGCATTGGCTATCATTGTACCTAGCCGATTTTCAAAATTTTGAAAATAACTATTTTTTTGGGCCTGTTGAAAATCAAAAAAATTGTGAAAAGCACACATCGAAATTCAAATCGCCACCATTTTGTCAAAAAAAAAGGCTACGTAAAACGATAGGTTAATAAAGTTTAGTGTAGATTTATACAATTTTTGGGTTGGGATTGCAGTTGATTATTCATTGCTGTATCGCTTCCTCCAGATAAGGTCATTTTTTTTAACTCGTTACGTTTATTTACATAAATTTGTCAATTTTCAATATTTTTTAATAAAATTTACATCAACACAATATATAAATAATAAACTGCAATATATATATAATAAATTGCTTTTTGTCCGATGCTCGAATAAGCATTCCTACTTACAAAAAAAAAATTCCCAAAAATCGACTATTTTTAGACCCTTCACAGTGGCGCTCCCCCTTAACACCGATAAAAAAGTCAGCCTGGAAATCTAACAGAGAACCTCTCTTGGCAACAAATTCTACATTGGACTAAGTAGGCAATTGAGTAGTAACGACGATCAAAACTAACACTCTACAAGACTCTCATCATGCCCGTCCTAACGTATAGCGCAAAAGCGTGGACGATGGCAGCATCCGATGAAGCGACACTTAGAGTGTTTGAGAGAAAGATTCTGCGCAATATTTTTGGACCTTTGCACGTTGGCAACGGCGAATATCGCAGACGATGGAACGATGAGCTGTATGGGCTTTACGACGACATAGACATAGCGCAGCGAATAAAGATCCAGCGGCTACGTTGGCTGGATCATGTCGTCCGAATGGATACAAACGCTCCGGCTCTGAAAGTATTCGATGCGGTACCAGCTGGTGGTAGCAGAGGAAGATCAGTCCAATTGGCGCCGGTTAGCACGAGAAAGAAACGAGTGGCGCGCTTTGTTAAACTCGGCCAAAATCACGTGAGCGGTTATCGTGCCAATTAAGAAGAATAAGAAGAAGAAGAATTAGAGGATAGATCCAAACCCTGTCGCCTGGACGCGATTCTTGATTAAAATTCAAACATGAAATTGAAAATGAAAACATATACGATACTCTCACTTAAACGGATTTAAAAATACAGACAGCTTAAGTCATATAAACGCAGAATTCCCATGAAAGCCTTTTCAAAACCCCACTAAAAAGATATTAACCTATAAATAATAATGCGTTATAATTTTTTCAAGTGGGGCCATTAAAAATCAATTCGCAAGTGATTGCAACAAACTGTTAAGTTAATCACAACGAGTAGTTGTTACTCAGTAAGCCGTTTGTCAGAGAGTTTCACAAAAACATAACACGCATGAAAACGTCACTAAGTAACGAGTAATAAAGTCGCATGTTCGATGTGAGTCGTTCTAACCCAAATTACATAAATGGCGTAATCAAACTGTCACATAAAGAATAACAAACGTCAATTAAGTGTTTGATCATTAGGTTTTTTTTTTTAATTTTATAAATAAGTCATATAAACTTTAATGGTTTTCTCTTTAATGAAATGACTTACACACACAAACACGTGCACAGAAAAAAATGCATAAATTTACAAAAACAAAAAAACCTAACAATAAACTCACTCGCATAAGCAAGGGAGTAGTGGTGAGGATGAGATAATGACAAACATTTTTTGTATGGATGTGTATGTGCAAAAGCATGAATGTGTGTGAGTGCGCAAAATAGTACAAATACGTAATTAATTGAAAATAAGCAATTATTTATCAGCGCTTTGACATTAATTATTATTTGTTATAACTTTTTGTTGTAATTTTATACATTTATTTAAGAATTTTTTTTTTGTTTTTTTTTATACATTTTTTTACTTCACAAACATAAATTGGAATTTTTTCCGACACATCTCTGACTCTCTGGCGACAAATTGATTTGCATAAACAGTAATGAAATTTATGCGATTTTCAAATTCAATGCATTCGTACGGCGGATAATGGAAATACGCTCAGAAAAATCAGGAAATAATTAAGTTGATATATTGTATTGCAAGCCCGATGCAAATTTAATTCACGGTAGCAGAGAAGTAAAAAATAAGTGGATGAATGTTTATTGATTCCGTAAGTACGTATACATGTAAAGGGTCTTTCAAGAGTGACGCCGATATGTTTGCAGTGATTAATTCGCAGACGGTACCTTTTTTGTATGGAATTTTTGACATTTGTTAAGTAGGCAGATGTACAGTTTTATAGGATAGGACAACACGTTAAAATCGTCGAAACCTATCATAAATAAGGGGTGATCTTCAAGAACAACACATAGCACAACTCGTTACTTTGTTGGCGAAAATAATCATCCGAATGGGTCAACAATTCAAAGGGTGGTGAAAAAATGTCAAGTTACTGTTTCTATCGAGGATGGAAAAAGGACTGACAGACCAAAGAAAAGAGAATATTGCTGCTGTAGCGCAAAGTGCTGCTGAAGAACCATCAACATCGGTATATCGACGTCGTCGATTCTCAACGATTAGACATTCATGAATCGACTGTTTGGCGGGTTTTACTTGTAGACGTGTAGCACATGGTGGACATTTAAATGAGCTAATTTTTCATATATAACTACAATATTAAGAGCCGGATTTTGAATGAAATTTGTGAAAACTGAAAGAATCTGAATTTTTACAGGTTTTTGTTTTAAAACAACATCTAAGTGCGTCTTTTGAAATACCCTTTACTTGTTAATTGTCCCTCTGGTAGTTATTTTGGCAGCTCCAATTCGCATCTATCTGCTACTAATCGCTTCAAATATAAATTTGAGGAATCAGTTTGTGGTAGGAGTGCTGGAATTTTTAAATTTTATTTATTTATTTATTTACTTATAACCACGCAATATTTCATAACACAGTATTCGTATAGACTATTATAAAAATTATATTATATACTTATATATACAAATATAGGGTGGGCCATGTAAAATTTGCTTTTTGAATCGGCTATAAAAAAAAAACTAATCAATATTTTTTCAAACTTTTTTTTTTATTTTGAAGATTGAACATTGTCATTTATGAATGAAAAATAATATCGTTCAAATGACTGCCACGACTGGCTTTACAGTAGGCTATTCGATCAACCCAATTTTTAAGCACATTTTCGATTGTTTGGGCTCCAATTTCATGAATAGCAACTTCGACTTCGTGTTTTAAAGCATCAATCGTCTCTGGATGGTTCGCATAATATTTGTCTTTAACGGCTTCTCACAAAAAAAGTCCAATAGGCTCACATCACAGCTCCGAGGCGGCCAATTGATATCGGAATTTCGGCTGATTATTCGGTTTTCAAAAACGGTAGCCAAAAGTTCGAGTGTAACTTTGGCAGTGTGACGAGTTGCACCGTGTGACAAGTGCACCGGAATTAAATCGTGAACATTTTCGTGCGATTATTTTTTACAACTTTCGACGTGGATTAACTCAACAACATTGCATGGATGAACTTAATTCATTTTTTGGCGATGAAGCTCCATCAAGGACCAGTGTTTATCGATGGTATGGTGAATTCAATCGTGGTCGTAGTTCACTCCAAGACGAATTTCGTGAAGGTCGTCCAAAATCAGTTGTTGTTTCGAAAACCATTGATGCTGTGCTCTCACTGATATAGCAAGATCGTCATGTGACCTATCGAGAGATTGAGACAATCTTAGGCATTAGTGGAACCAGCATACGTTCAATATTGCATAAACATTTGACTGTCAAAAAAATTTGTTCGCGTTGGATCCCACACAATTTGTCAATCGCTCAAAAAGAGACTCGTGTCGATTGGCCGAAGGAAATGCTCAAAAAATACGATCGCGGGGCTTCGAAACACGTCTCTGACATCGTGACAGGTAATGAATCATGGATTTACGCGTATGAGCCCGAAAGTAAGCATCAGTCGACTGTATGGGTGTTTCAATATGAGCCAAATCCAACAAAAGTTGTTCGCGCACGAAGCACTTCCAAGCAAATGGTCGCCTGTTTTTTCGGAAAAACTGGACATGTCGCAACCGTACCACTAGAACAACGCAGAACAGTAAATTCTGAATGGTATACAACCATTTGTTTGCCAGTTGTCTTCCAAGAAATTAGGAAAACCAATCGCCAAAGACGGATCACTCTTCACCAGGACAATGCGAGCTCTCACACATCGGCTCAAACAACTGCATTTTTGAGCACCCAAAACATCGAATTAATGGGTCATCCGTATCGCCGTATAGTCCTGACTCGGCACCGAATGACTTCTTTTTATTCCCGTACGTAAAAAACAAACTGAGAGGCCAACGTTTTTCGACACCTGAAGAAGCGATTGCGGCATTCAGAATGCATGTTTTGGAGGTACCTCATTCAGAGTGGCAAAAGTGCTTCGACAATTGGTTCAAACGCATGCAAAAGTGTATAGATCTTCATGGAGAATATTTTGAACAACAATAAAGTGATTTTCGATGATTAAAATTTGTTTTTGTTCTCTAATCCCGACACATAAAAGGCACCCTATGACCCACCCTATACATGTAACTAATATTTTGTTAAAGAAATGTCAATCTAACAAAAAAAGGTCCAGCGCCATTCTTTCATAACTCTTAGAACGGGAGAGTAGAAAACATAAAACGAATAAAAACTTGTTCCAGGAGGAAAAATACCGTCATTGCAACGGCTTCTAATAGGAAATTTAAAATCAGTAGGCTCAAGTAAATGAGGAAAATCAATCGAACACTTTAAGATGTCAAGCATGAGTGTGACCGAAATAATAGTTATCCCACTATTTAACGATTTTAAGTTAGTCAGTAGACGTTTGCTTAGGTTTAGATATAGGTTTTACTGGCCTGGCCGAAGCCACACAGAGACCATTTTAGTCCATAGCGATACCAGATCAAAGTTCTATTTAGTGAAAATATGCATCACTCAAGATGCGTGTACTGTTCCCGAATTTTAGGAGTCGCTCAGGCTCCAGTTCAGAGATAGTTTCGAGCCTTTCAAAGCTGAGGGCACCCAGGTAGCATAGTCTAGGTTTTGAGAGAGCCTGACAGTAGCATAGCAGATGCTCCAGAGTTTCTCTTGTACCCGGCTCATTACATTTTCTGTAAAACATTGTTAAGGGTTAGGTTTAGCTTGTAAGCTTGTGCTGCAACTAGACCGTGCCCTATAAGTATGCCACCTATAGTTCTGCGTTCCCTCTATCAAAGGATATAACCGATTTAGTATACTTGTCATCATATACGTGTACATATGATCCTGGCAACCTTGCAATTGGTTAAGCTAAACCAACTGCCTTTTGCCTTTCTTAGCATGCGTTCCTCTAGTTCTTTTTGAATTGTGCACAGGGGATTAAGCATCTGACTTATTTGATCCCCTGCAAGTCTCGAGCCTTCTTTCGCTATCTCCACTTACACTGTTTCGTTTCCCACTATGTCTTTATGCCCAGGAACCCAAAAACACAAACCCTGCAATGCAGTTGGGAGCTAAGGAAAACCGCATTGCAGTGATTGCATTACAAAAAAGTGGTAAAAGTGCAAGTGAGATTTACGAATTGCTAAAAAACTTAAAATCTCCAGAATGTTTGTTTACCGCACAATCAATCGTTTTTCCCAAATGGCTGAAGTGACAGACAGAAAAAGAAGTGGTCATCTTCACGTCGTTCGAACCAGTGCATCCATAAAAGGCGTTCTAGAAAGAATTTGCAGAAATCTCCTTAGAAAGCAGAAAATCTTGAAAATCATGAATGTGGCGACCAGATCCATGTCAAGACAAGTTAGAGATTATCTTCACATGAAAGTCTTTCCTCACTAAACTGGTCGTCTTTTGACAATGCACTTGAAGAAAATTGGACTCGATAGATGCAAGCAGCTTCTTCGGTGGCACGCAATAAACGGCTATGAAAATATTATATCCGCAGATGTGAAAATGTTCACAGATGGAGCAGTTTTTAAAAAGCAAAACCACAAAATCTATACTAGAACTTCTAAAGACACAAAAAATGTGCTTCCAAGGGTTCATCGTTCACCGTGGCCACCATCCAGCCTCCCTTATGGTTTGGTGGGAAGTGTCTTGTAAAGGCGTTACATCTCTTCATTCCTGCGGTGTTAAGGCCGGGGTAAAAGTGTAACAGGGGGATGTCTTAGAGGGTGTGGGGAAGCAGTGGAGCAGCACTCTCTTCAATGGTTCTTCCAGCAAGATCCGCACCAGCCAATAAGGCAAAAACCTCCCAACAGTGGCTAAAACACAATATTCTTTAGTTCATAGCCGCAGCAGATTGGCCTTCTGGAATTCCAGATCAGAACTCGTTGGACTACAGTTTGTGATCAGAATGGTAACTTTGGACTTCACAGAAATTTGGAGAGCCTGAAACAATCTCGAGCAGCGACGTCAATATCCATGGAAACCGTGCGTGCTGCAATAGCTGAATAACCTAATCGTTTGAAGACTTGTGTAAAAGCAAATGGTGACCATTTCGATCGACCACTGTCCAGCCTTCAGAATTTATTCAACAAGCGATCACTGATGAATGAAAATCAATGAAGGGCCCTTACGAAGGTCGAACCTCTCTATAATTATTTTCTACCTTCCGTATTTCATCGGTCTACTACTCACCCTAAGCTCTACAAATATGCAAATCGAAACCAGTTCAAAACCAGTTTGCGATCTTTTCGCCAGTACAAATATAGATTTTTTATACGAGTAGGATATTTTGCGTATACTTTATTTCATATTAGAAGAAAGAAGTTGAACAGTCAACCAAATTATTTTTAACAGCTGGATATATCTTCTTGCGAATATCTGGGAGTAAAGCTTTACGGCAAAACAAGGGGCCTACGGCCAAAGATGATAACGTTATAAGATAATAATAGTGCCAATAATCACCTACTCCTTTTTGGTCTGGTGACCAATAGTGGACCAAATTAAGACTCAGATGACACTTAACAAGGAAAACAGAACAGCCGCTCTGGGAAGGGTCAGTGGACACATTCCACTCCAACTTGTAACCAACCGGTCAGCAGCTAGTGCAGTCCTAAAGCTTCCATTTCATTTCATTTATTGCCCAAAATCATTTTAACATAGGAGTTTACAAAGTTATGATAAAATTAGATTATTAAGGCTTCCTGAACTATTTTATCTTTAAGAATATTGCGTTTTTCAATTCAGGGCATGTAAGACGTCTAGTTTCAATCATGAACTCTTCGAGCCTAACGGTCTGTGACAGGATGGAAATAAAACTCCAAGAATACAACAATTAAATATCTTTAAAACATGTGTGGTTTACTGATGTGTCCACAATCAGCAGTGGCACAATACAGCCTAATTTACCTGGGAAGCGGGGATATAGATCTAAACCTTCTGATAGAAATTAAGAATGCAGCAGTTTTTGGACTTATTAAGAGACTAAAACTGTTTGAGTAGGCGACATAGCTACACAAAATATCTTTTCAAGTCGCAGTGCACAGAGAGCAATTTATTAATAATATCCTCTTTCGTTTGATGTACGAGTATGAGCATATTAATGTGATCGAATGGGTGTGAGCAGTTAAAATGTTCATTGAAAATGTTGTCCTCTGAAGCTTCAAAATTTCAAAAAAATTAAATTGATGAATAAGTGAAAAACTGAGTGTGCAGCATTAATTACCTACTTATACGAGTATATTATCTAAAGAATTATTATTGTGCGATTAATTTTCTTTAGTTAAATGTATTGCGCGTGTGGATAAAAACATGAATAACTTTCGCTTGATTGCTTTGCGGTAAATTTAGTTTTCTAGATAGGACAAAATACCGTTCAAGCAAAGCAAAGTCTTGAAAAGTCTTGTTGGGAGTCCGCTCTATCAGAAACAACAATAAAATGATGGTTTGTTCAAACATGGTAGTTGAATCACCGATGATGCACAACGCAGTGGACGTCGGAATGAGGCGGTAACATCAAACAGCTACAAATCTAGATGAATTGAACTTCGCATTGCTCCCGCATCCACCGTATTCGTCAGATTTGGCGCTCAGGGGCTACTGGCTTTTCGCAGATCTAAAAAGTGGGAAATTTCGCTCGAACGAAGAGGTTACCGCTAAAACTGAGGACTATTTTGAGGCAAAAGATAAATCGTTCCGCAAAAGTAGTATTGAACTGTTAAGGCGGCGCACACTGGGGATTTTGCGGAAAAAAGTCAAATTCGCAACATACCACCTACGCAATGTTTAATGGTATTTCTAAATTCCAGAATAGAACCAACAATAAAATCAAAAAGAATTACTAAACTCCGACTTACAGTTTTTTTTCTATAGATATGTCAAAAGTATAATTTTTTTATAGTATTGAACTGACTAAGAAAAAACTTCAAAGCCCAAGGTGGTTTTGTTTCCTTTTGCTTGAGCCGACTTCCAATTTTTTATTTTTCATTTAGGGTACGATATTTTTATATATTTTAGCCGGAAGAACAAAGGCTGTAAAGCATTTGATTATCTATTTATAATTAATTTTACGAAAAAAAAAAAAATCATATTCCTTCATATTCTTGGATCTGCAAGTTGAGCTACATTTACCTACGGTCAGAAACTAGTATCAACGTGTTGCTTAATAATGTCTCTTTCAGTTTTAATCAATTGCAGGTGCCACCAGGTGCCACTGATTATTTTTTGGCAATGATAATAACTAAACGCTTTCTAGTGTGTGCATAATGATAACGAAACACTTTTAATTCTGTTTTGACATTTTGAGGGTAATTCAGAATTATGAACTTACATGTATCCTGTGCGTAAATATTTGCTGGCTTATATTAATAATAAAAAAAAAAAAAATTAAAATTTATGAATTTAAAAACAAAAAATTTTTTTTTAATTTTTTTAAAAAATAGTTTTTACACATGTTCTTTTCATACACAAATGTATACAACTTCGTTAGTAGTAAAAATGTTAATATTTTTTGGGATGTATACTTTTTTCCGCATCTCTGTACAAAAATCCCCAGTGTGCGGCGCTGGAGGGATTGTGTTGTTTCTGATGGAAATTACGTCGGAATAAAGCTAATTTTATACAAAAAAAAGTGTGTTCTTTGTTAGGCCCGAGACTTTTCAGCCCATGTGTGATTATGCTAATATTAATGATTAAAACGATTGAAACGTCACTAGTAGTTTGAAAATTCGTAAGAACTTTTGAAAAAAAAAATTTATGGCAAAATACAAAATATAAATGGGAAGATAACATCATCTTTTAACTCTTTAAAAACTTAGTAGAAACGATATTACCGATCGCCAGAAAATAAGTAAGGGAGAAATAATTCCGAAATTATTTAATTTCAAGCGAAAAGCTCGTATCATTTCGGAGGATGCGAGCTGTCAAATCATTCAAATTTGTGCTTTTATTTTTTGATTATCGTGAACCAGAAAAAATATTTTTCATAAAAATAGCTACACCTTCCTAAAAATATTGGCCTATTTCAAAAAATGTTCCTCTTCTTGATGGGCGCGATAACCGCTTGCGCGCTTTTGGCCGAGTTTCACAAAGCGCGTCCGTCCTTCTTTTCCATAGAGGCAGAGTAGGTGGAATTCTTCAAAAGTAAAGTTCATGAAACGAACCCAGTCTCTGGGTTTCCGCACTAAAAGAAAATATCTTTCGCGAAGTTGATGGAAATCCGACATCACTTCTACAGCGTTCGGCATGGCTGCGGAGGTCTGATTCCAAGGATGTAGCCGATGTAACAGTCAACACTTGAATGAAATGAATAGAAAAAAAATAAAAACTACACTGTTCTTCTTTGTAATAATTATTGAAATACACTTTTTTGATTAGGAATCCTTTTTTAACTCAGCTTTCCTAATTCTACCAAGTAGTTAAAATGTTCTTCTTCTTGATTGACGCGATAACCCCTTACACGATTTTGGCCGAGTTTAACAAAGTGAGCCTGTCGTTTCTTTCTCGTACTAACCGGCGCCAGTTGGAAATATCAAGGGAACCCAAACCTTTCTCCACTTGATCTTTCCAATTTAGAGGCGGTCTTCCTCTTCCTTTGCTACCACCAGTTGGTGCAGCATCGAATACTTTCAAAGCCGGAGCGTTTGTATCTATTCGGACGACATGACCCAGAAAACGTAGCCGCTGAATCTTTGTTCGCTGAGCTATGTCTAAGACGTCGTAAAGCTCATACAGCGTGCAAAGATCCAAAAATTTTGCACAGAATTTTTCTCTCAAACACTCCAAGGGACGCCCCATCGGCTGTTGTCAACGTCCAAGCTTCTGCGCCATACGTTGGAATAGGCATGATCAGAGTGTTATAAAATGTGAGTTTTGTTCGTCGAGAGAGGATTTTACTCCCACTTGTCTACTTAGTCCAATGTAGCATTTGTTGGCAAGAAAGATTCTACGTTGGATTTCAAGGCTGACATTATCGGTGTTACTGCTGCTTTCTAAATAAACGAAGTCTTTTACAATCTCGAAATCATAACTGTCAACAGTGATGTGAGTGCCGATACGCGAGTACACCGACTGTTTGTTTAATGACAGGAGGTACTTCGATTTGTCTTCGTTCACCACCAAACCCATTCGCTTTGCTTCTTTATCCAGTTTGGAGAAAAGGAAGCATCCTTCCGTTCCGTGTGTAGAAGTACATGCAAGTGGGGAAAATCGCTGATTTCCATTCACTTAGGAGTGACCAGGAAGATTATTCTGCATATGGTTCAAGCAGCTCACAACTTCCGAACTTCGCCCAAGTATCCTCTGGGTAGCTAACGAACATCCGTGCAAGAGCGAGCTAATGTGAGAAAGCGAAGCATTCCAGGATATCTGATTGTGTGCTGGGCTTGGAACCCGCCACGTAAAAGTCGTTCTCCAATGAAAACGACAACAAAGCCTCAAAAAATGTTGACTCAACTAAGATGTCAACACCATTTAATGGCATACGAGCATAGTGACTAATAAAGCGTAGACCAGTACTGCCCCCAAAAAGACTAGTTCTATGCTGATACTAAACCTTTTCGATATACAAGTATGTACTGCAAGGTATGCGAATATATTATATCTCAATTCAATTAGCCATTTAAAATGTTGAAATTAATAATCGATTTAAAGGCCAACATTTAATATCGAGTCACTAATTAATTACGCAACTTACACAAAAGTAACCCTCAAGCACAGTTATATTTGTACAATTTATTAATTACAAAATATACAAATATACCAGTCAGTTCACTGTAAACACAGCTGAATACGCACACGCTTTTGGTGACTTTTATCCTCCAAAAACAAATGTGACTTTATTTCATAGCGAGCGCCGCAGTCGGGGCGATGGAAGTAAACATGTCGGGATATGCTATGTCAATACATACATACATACACATATATATCATTATATATGTGTGTATGTATGTGTCCGCACTACTTAGGCCGCCGCAGGTTATGTAAATAAACACAAACAGATTAAAAAAAACATGTTAGTGAAGATCTTGCGGCACATTCCACACGCGCCGACAGTCAGCAACCCAATCATTAGACGCCAATGAAGCACACCACTATGCCATCTACATACAATTTGCCAAGTAGATTGAAAGATAACCGAGTATTTCAGTATCTTTTGTGTATATTTTGCGACTGAGTCAAGTATCACATTGCTTAGCTGCCTCCTGTGCATACATTTAATACTCGCATACATATACAAATATTTCTAATTTATGCCGCCTTCGTTGTCTGCTCGCTATACTTCGCCCCGCTGGGCATTTCTTGAGTGCTGCTACATAAATACATATGTACATACATACATACACATAAACAGCCATGTATTAGTACTTCGTCGCGACTCACTATAAGCGAAAAGCCAGCTGGGCGTGTGCGTGACGGGTTGCCTAGGCGTATGGACGTGTGGTCGTGTGGGCGGAAATCTCTGACGTCTGGTAAACCACGCACGTGGTGTCTTAATCCGCCATTATGCTGTGCCTGTGGTTGGAAAAGTTATGGAGTCTATGATTTTGTTTTTTTTTTCTTTCCTCAAATTAACTCCTTTCCTTTTATGGCAGCTGTCAGACAATGAAGAATACTCTCATAATCCTTCTAAACGTTTCAGCGGCGCAAAAGTTTTTTTTTAGTTTGCGCGCCTTAAAATAATTCTATAGTTTTACTGAAGTAAATAAATCAAGTGGAAAATCAAATGGAAAAGTTTTATTAACTACTGAAAAGGTTTCGCTAACCCAGGCAACTCCATTTCTAATTACATCTACGCCGCTTCCTTCTTCCTACGCTTCTTTGTGAGGCTTCTCAGCGCTTTTCGTAGCGACACTACTTCACACAGCATACTACAGATGATGCCATTGCGGTATGTATCTATGTATGCATGTATTGTTCAGTTATGTAAACTCTTTGTAAAGATTAGTGCACCCGAATAGCACCGCAACAAATAAAGTACATAGAACTTGTGGTGTATATTTACTTTTATCTCATTGTTTGCAATTCCCTTGGGTATAGGTAATAATTTCTGGAACAACATCAAGGCACACACCGCAAATCGGAGAAGAAGCTCACCAGCAAAGGACGTAAGCGCCAATTATATTTATATACACAAGGTGAAGTCCAAAATAAACAAGATTGTGCTAAACTAGAAACGACAGGAGCTTTGTTCTGATAACTTTGAGTTTATATATTCAAAATGGCGACTATACGCTGGCTTCGATACACTGGTTTGCGCGATCTAAACGCTTTTCGAAAGAATGTTTCAGGTCATTGACCGGAGTCCGGAATGTCCTTCAGGATGTCGGTACAAGTCTTTTGGATAGCCTCTATGGACGCAAAATGTTTTTCTCTCATGACCAAATGCAATTTTCCAAATAGGTGGCAGTCACAGGGAGCCATATCAGTCGAATGCGGTGAGCGATTGATGGTTAATATGCGATTTCTAGTAACAAAATCAGTCACAAAATGGAATCGATGAGATGGTGGATTATCATGCAATAAACACCAGCTTCCGCCTTCGGGGTATTCAGGGTGAATTCGACGAATGCGATGCAACAAATGCTTCAAAACGACAAGATAGAAAATTGCATTGACGGTTTGGCCCATTGGCATGAACTCCTCGCGGACATTTTCCTTGGAATCGCAAAAAAATAATGGGTATCGACTTGATTTCTGACTTTTCCAAACGCGATTTCTTTGGTGCCTAGGCTGGTTCAGGTTCTTGTTGGAAACACTACATTTCATCACCAGTTACAATGTTGTAATGCAATGAGGTGTTTCGAATTTTGAATTCTGAGCAATTTTTCGTCCTCAGTTAACTTGTGCGGAATGAGACGTGCATATACCTCTCGTAAGCGCAAATGATCAGTTAAAATGCGATAAGTCGATGTTTTGGAGACACTCAACTCCGATTCCATGAATGTCAACAATGATATCGGTTCATTCTTGATAAATTTACGAACAATATCGATGGAGTTTTCTGTGATTACTCATTTTGGGCATATAAACATACGGGCTATATTCTCTGAAACGTGTAAACCACTCATGAACTCTGGCACGAGATAGACAATAATCGTCATCAACTTTTTCCATCAATTGAAATGTTTCGGTAAGCGGTTTACCGATTTTAAAAGGAAATTTGATATTGGTTCTTTGTTCGAAACTCATTTTTGTACCGATGACACAAACATACTCACACTTTAGACGTAATAAATTTGCTTCCAGTGAACCGAATGTCACCAAGCTTTCACTGAAAGTCAGCTAGGGACGTAACTTCCAACGCACTAACTCATTAAAAAGATGGCGCCATCAAGAACATTTTTATGACACCTTCTTCTTCTTAATTGGCGCTATAACCGCTTACGCGATTTTGGCCGAGTTTAACAAAGCGCGCCAGTCGTTTCTTTCTCGTGCTAACCGGCGCCAGTTGGACACACCAAGTGAAGCCAAGTCCTTCTCCACCTGATCTTTCCAACGCAGAGGTGGCCGCCCTCTTCCTCTGCTACCACCAGCTGGTACCGCATCGAATACTTTCAAAGCCGGAGCGTTTGTATCCATTCGGACGACATGACCCAGCCAACGTAGCCGCTGGATCTTTATTCGCTGCGCTATGTCTATGTCGTCGTAAAGCTCATACAGCTCATCGTTCCATCGTCTGCGATATTCGCCATTGCTAACGTGCAAAGGTCCAAAAATCTTACGCATAATCTTTCTCTCGAACGCTCCAAGCGTCGCTTCATCGGATGTTGTCATCGTCCAAGCTTCTGCGCCATACGTTAGGACGGGCATGATGAGAGTCTTGTAGAGTGTTAGTTTTGTTCGTCGAGAGAGGACTTTACTGCTCAGTTACCTACTTAGTCCAAAGTAGCACTTGTTGGCAAGAGAGATTCTACGTTGGATTTCAAGGCTGACATTGTTATCGGTGTTAATGCTGGTTCCTAAATAAACGAAGTCTTTTACAACCTCGAAATTATAACTGTCTACAGTGACGTGGGTGCCGATACGCGAGTGCGCCGACTGTTTGTTTGAAGACAGGAGGTACTTCGTTTTGTCCTCGTTCACCACCAAACCCATTCGCTTTGCCTTTTTATCCAGTTTGGAGTTTTTATGACACCAGTCTTGTTTATTTTGGACTTCACCGTGTATACTTATGTACATATTTAGGTAATAATTTTCCAGCATCTGTTTGTATTATTTACGCATGAAAAGTATGCAGTTGCCTGTTGGTAACTACAATTCCATAATTTATTTAACTTAGCAAAGCATTTTGAGAAACCAACTCCAACACAAGTAAGAAAGTAAAAGTCAATGAACGAATAGCATTAAAAAGTTTTCTAAGTTTATTGACTCCTCATTTATCTCAGATAAGATTGGGTAAGCGAAAAAAGGTATACATATATTTTAGTGATTTGGCTTTATTCTATTGCTCAACACAAAATACAAAAAAGTTTTCACACGTTTCATGGTAAAGCAAAAAAAAAAAACAAAAAAAATATAGAGAATTCACGCTACTTCACTGTACTAAATAGCTTGTTGGTTTGCCTTTATCAATTACAGCCTGAAGTCTACGTGGCATGGAGTCAACCATTTTTTTTGTCTATTTTCCGGGTTAATTTGGTTCCACTCTTCAAGTATAGCCTTTTTAAGATCAGATTTTTTATGGATGCCATATTTTCTTATATTTGTCTACAAAACTGACCACTTGACTTGTGCTTAGGGTCGTTATAAGCGTCGTGGATAAAAGCGATAGTCTTATTCTATTTTGAATTTTCTAGCGCTTTGAACCAAATTTTCTTCCAGAAGTTTTATATAAACATTTTGGTTCATTGGTTCTTCTATAAAGGTAAAATTTCCAACACCATTTAATGACAAAATATTTGCCCAAACCATAGCGCTGCCACCGCCGTATTTTATAGTAGCTCGCAAATTTTGGGAATTGACATTTGTAGTTTCCAAATAAATTTACTTTTACCTCGTGTGCAAAGAATACGGTCCTCCAAAATGTTGGTATCCTATTGAGATGGTCACGCGCAAACTGCAATCTCTTACTTTTATTCCTTGCATTTACGAAAGGTTTATTACGGGTTATTCTATCATTTAAATTTGCTACCCTCAGTATTTTTTCGAATATTTTCTTGATGGCAAGTCTTACCTAAACCCTATTTTGCCATTTCAGCTAACTTTGGAGCGCTTTTTGCTGAATTTTTCTTCACTTGGCGCACTAACCACTGAACCTCTTTCTCTGTGAAAGTTTTATTTGAAGTCTGTCGTCACTTAATAACCACACGATTTTCATCCATGAAGCATTCAATAATGTGCTGAACTGTTGATGAACTTAAATGTACAATTTCAGCTATTTTACGACATTTCTTTTTTGCAATGCTTCAAAACTAACTCACGCTTTTCTATCGAAGTACGCCGTCCCATTGATAAAAAACAAACGTACATAAAATTTAATATTGCTTTATGTAAAACTTACTCTGGGAGTGAAATTGAAATAAAGGGGAATACTCGTAAATTACACCTTACGAGCAATCGAATCTGTATGAAATAAAGTGGGGTGACTGTACGTAAGTTCATACGACTTATTATATGTATGTATAGCGTTTTTCAGTAAGAGCGCTTCAACTTTTGAACTTTTTTGAATAAAACACAAACGGTTTGACTTTTTTAACTATTTTTTTTTTTATTATCGAATTTGAACATATACATTTAAGTATGAAATTCGATTTCTTTTACATGACCACCGCGTGCACGTTTTACGAAGTCCAATCGTTGAACCCAATTTTCGACCACTCTTTTGCATAAATCGGCCGAAATTCCAGCAATTTCGTGTTCAATATTGGCTCTGAGCTCACAAATCGTCACCGGCTTGTTACTGTAGACCAATGACTTCACATAACCCCAAAACGGGACGGCTTGTTAAATGGACCGTAAAATGGCCGTAATGCTCTTAAAGTAGCAGCAACAGAACGATTATTTTCATAAAAAATTTGCACGATTTGCAATCGTTGCTCAAGTGGGTAGCGTTCCATGATGAAATGTATACTAATGAAGTTTACAAATGACAAGCGAAAAATAAAAAATATTGCGTCGTTCGCTCTCTCTATCGGAAAAAAGTTGAAGCGCACCTATTGAATAACCCTATATATAGTAATTGGCGACAATGAGCTATATGAGCGACATAGACATAAATTAAAGATCCAGGGGCCTCGTTGGATGGGTCACGGCGTCGGAATGGATACAAACGCTCCGGCTCCGAAAGTATGCGATGGAGTATCGGCTAGTGGTAGAAGAGGAAGGAGTCCCTTGAATTGGAAATACATATCAGATGGAGAAGGTCTCGGCTTCACTTGTTGATTCCACCTGCGCCGTTAAACACGGCCAAAATTGATTAACCGGGAATGTTGGCAGACCTCGCGCAAGTATACGGAAAATTCTATTAACAATTAGGACCTCGGTGATTCTGTACGTAGCACCAATCTGGAAAAATACGAGGCAATCATGCCTTCAACACGTGCATGTCATATAGAAACTTCCCGCTTTTAGAATGGATAGTACATATCGAACTGTCTCAAATGAGGCAATGGTGCCCATCGACCTTCTCGAGATGAATCGGTTATATAACACAATTGAGCACAGACCGTCGAGCACAGTTAAAAAGGAAGAAAGAGAGCGAACAATAATTCGAATGAGAGAAATCCGTGAAAGTTAAGTGTACTTTTGAAATGATTCCAAACATTTCGAGCTGGATTGAGCGATAAATCGATTTCTATATCCAGCATTTGCTTACTGAATGCGGTTGCTTCAAAGCATACCTACACAGGTTCCATCTAGAGAACGACCCTTACCGTCCGCTGTACCCCGAAGAACACGAAATGACGAGACATATCGTTTTTTGATGCCCGCGGTCCTTTAATTAGCAAAATATGCCGGAAAGAGCGTGTGATGAAAACATAGCTAAGTCAAATTGTATCCCACATTCAATGTGCGAAACCGAAGAAAGCTGGAAACCGATATATGCAGTGACCGCAAATAACAGGAACATCCTTCAATACGCAGAATACCGACGTAGATCCGTAGAAAGAGCCCTTTAACGCAATGTATTGCAAAAACTCGGACTCGAACAGAACAGACGATTGAGTAATAATGCGTTAAGAACGGCGCCCCGAGGTACTACAAAACGGCGAGGTTTTAGGAGAGATACCTTCAGACATGAGGAGGTTTAGTTGGATTTAAGTCCTACACCATCGCTTCGGCTAAAGGCACTCAAAAAAAGTCAGTCCCTGCCATCTGCCGCGTCTGAGCGTTCGCAAGTATATCCGCTTCTGAACTTATGTAGCTGTGTGTATTTTTTGCTCTTTGTGATACCTTTCCTCATTAAAACACTCGCATTGAATGAGCAGTCGGATCGTTACGGCGAGCTTCTCTCTGACAAATGCAATAAATTAAGGATTTTAAATTGCGAAAAATTGGAAAATATTGAACTTCCAATGAATGTGCGCCGCAATCATATTAAAATGGATGAAATGTATGATTAACAGGCGATAGAGGAGCATCAAAAGAGAGCGCACACATACGCACACATACACATACATAAATAAGGAAACCTAAAAGCGCACATTCATTGGAGGGACAATCGAATTATGTGCGCTGGGAACCAGGAGGCTGCTGGTCGTCTCCTTGTGACAAAGTCGAAACTTTTCTTGTATGTTTGTATGCGTGTATGTATGTGAGTGTGTGTGTGTGTATACTTGCCTTGATGGCGTGTGGCTACGGGGATTTCTTTACGCCACATGCAACATAAATGAATTTTACGAGTGGCTTTTATCTTTACGACCCCATTTATATGTGCGGGCGTGTGTGTGTAGGTATACATATATTTAAGTATGTATGTGCTTATGATGATGTGACTTCAACTACAACAACACCAGAAATACTTGTAATATGTACAATATGTGGCAGTCAGCTCACACCTTTCCTCCAATAAAGTTAATGAGATACTATCGTCACTGGTAAAAAATATATAAAATGGAAGTAAAAAAAAAAACACGGTGCTTATCAAGTGTAGCGGCTGAGTGTATTGTTGTTGTTACTCCTGCGATTGCCATGCGAAGTACGCGACCGCTTTCATTTAATAAAAAAAAAACATAATTTGACGCTGATTGCTTTTGTTGTTGTTCCTTCTCCTTGACATTTTATTTCGCAGATATTTTGTTAAATTTTACAACTTTTCAACGTATTGGCGCTTGCAGAGCAAAAAAAGTGTGCGGGAGCATGGAAATAATTGTGCCAACTGTTTTTAATATTCGCATCACAAAATTACAAAAGCAACGACCGCAGCAAAAATTATGAAAATTATATGGCCAACAACAACAAACTGGTTCATATACATACACACAAATCTATTACTGTGGGGAAGATGTAAGGGGATTGACAATTGCCGCTGACAATTGGCTGAAGCCACCGTTGCAACGGTTGTAATATTTGTTGTTCTTTTTAACTACTCGCGGCAACAACAACAAGTACTTTATATTCATAAATCGGCAGTCTTGAGCGGAAAATTTAATATTCCCAAACTTTTAATTTTATGTGAGAACTTTTTGGTATGACAAATTAAAAAAAGATTTATTATAAATTTCTTAACTGAAAATTTGAAAATAAAACTCAACACAATACAATAACTGAACTCAACTTGGGCTCATAAAAATCGGGTATTGCAAATTCGCCCCAAACAAACGTCAGCAAATCATTACCTACAGCGGAAGCTGCAAATGTATGAGTATGTAGGGTGTCTAAATAGGAGCATAACAATTTGGTATTTAAATATGAACAGAATTTTAAATTTATTGCATAGCTTGGCATTATCGAAACGAAATTCTAGAATTAGATTTTTGTAATTGTGAAGTTTACGCGCGAGCAACGTTCGGAAATTATAAAAAAAAAAAATTACTGCGAATACTCTGAGTACATGGCCGCGTTAAAATTCAAGAATGGCAAAATAAAAAAACACAGATTCTTCTTCTCCACGATTGGTGCGATAACCGCTTAAGCGATTTTGATCGAGTTTAACAAAGCACGCCAATCGTTTATTTCTCGTTCTAACCGGCGCCAGTTGGACTGAACAAGCGGAGTGAAGAGGTTTTATAATTCCAGCATTTACTCTACAGCTATGATGCTTATACGAGGTTAAGGCTTGAACATCTTGGCTTACGGTTTTAATGTACGACTAAAGAGCTTGTGGATTTTTCTTACGAATACGCGGTGTTTTCACATTATTATATACCACCTTTGGTAGTTAAATATTTCCTCTTCATTGATTCTTCTGGAAAGTGGTCATATCGGCATTGACTTCTACGAGAACATCAGCCAGCCGGCCAACAACTTATCCGCATTCTTCTTCACAAAGTCCTTCTCTGCCTGATCTTTTCAATGGAACTTCCTCTTCCTCTGCTACCACCAGCTGGTACACCATTGAATCATTTGTATCCATTTGGATGACATCACACAATTTGTATTTGCTCCAACATAAACTACGCATAACTTAGGATATATACCGGAGATCGTCATGAACAACTCGACGGATAAGACCTTCAGCAACATTAAGCTCCCTCGGAAGGGCTCTCATTGATTTGGAAGGGTTTTAGGCAATGATTGCTGATGATTGTTGAATCAATTCTTCAATCAATTTACGGCGAACCTTATGAATGAATGAACGTGCACACTTAAGAAAATTAGAGATTTCTAGATCGGCGGCAATAACTGCATGTATCTTCATTTCTTGAGTTAAGCTGTAGTCTGTCATGTCTTAGCTGAAAATGAGCAAAAAAAACTCAATAATGGTTGCGCGGAGTTATAGCCAAATCTTTACATGTCCTCCACTACCGTGCGCACGCTGTAAATTTCTAAAGATTACCCTAAACATATATATTTTTACAAACCTTGTTGCTGTTTTGTTTAGTTTTTTTTCTTCTTTAAATAGAGAAAGATATCTACATAGCCATTTTATTGTTTCATGTAAAAATTTGTTGACTACTAACTTACTGGCCTAAAAACCAAACCAAAACCAGTTCTACATAATTTGATTTGAATAAAATCGCCATGCGCATCCAAAAATTCTGTTTGTTGCCCTATCCGCTGAAGGCATTTAAAAAACAAAAACCTAGTCAGTTGGTTTTCATACTAAATACTCTTTCATACTCTCATAATAAATCGCCAAAGTAGGGGTTTTTCGGCCGCTAGAGTGGTGTTACCCTTTAAAGGCTTAAAAGATTTACTTTTATTTTTCAAATTCGACATTTTTTTAATTTAACAATTCTGCACTTAATAAAGTCACACGCACTGCTGAACTGAACTCCAATGAGTTGCGCCGCAAAAACAACATAAATGGAAAACGTAAAGAGCAGGAAAAAAATTCACATCATTTACATTTCGTTGAGCTGCCTTAAACCTTGACCCACTACGAGCATGGACAGCAGAGTTTTTCATATGCAAATGGAAAAGCTCAAAATCAGCAAGAACTCAATAGAAAACTGAAAATTCTGCGAATAATTAAACTCACCTGCTGCGTCGAGTAGCACACGAGAGAAACTATATTACGGCACACGCACACACACACACGCGCACAAAACCTCAAAGTGAACTGTCAGCCAGCAATTGTATCTGTATATCTGCAGAGTATTTGCAATAGCTCACTCCCTACAGGGCGGACGTGTGATTGCGTACGTGTTGGGCCGTCTTTAATGATGCACAGCAGTTGTCGGTCGTTTCCCCAAATCCCTTAGCCGACAAATGATTTGTATTTGCTTCAGAAGTTCTCTGCTTTGTCCTCTCTTTGCTGTTCTTGTTGGCTTGTTAATGGTTCACATCCACCTTCAGGTAGACAGCTTAGGCTCCGTTCATGCGATTGGACATAACTGTAAGTATAAAAGCAAAATTCAAATGCACTAGTGAGTTGCAATGCAATTCAAGTTCTTTTCTTTATTCATGAGCAATCATTGCAAAATACTGAGCTAAAAATGTATGTGCGTTGCACAGATTGTTTACTTTTTTGCAAGCTTAATTAAGCAATAAGCCAGCAGCAATAGTCCGATTTAACAGTGTGCATTGTGTTATGGTGTTTATGGCGGGGGTAGAGGTGCACTTTCAGGCTTGGCTAAATAGCTGTTGAATCTCTTCTTCATTCTTATCTCAGATTATGCAACACATAACAGCCCTCTGAGGTAGGCTTTCTATTTCCATACATACACACACACATACACATACATACATACATGTACACATGCCGATACGCACACTTCACATTGCTGAGATTGTGGCAAACACGTCGAACAGGATCTGCTGGAATTACCGGCTAAGAGCTTAGATAAGAGACAGACATGAGTGAGATAGGTGCGTGAGGTAGAAGAAAATCATTGCAAGCAAGTGAAAAAGATTCTGAGTGTAATCTACCTTTGTATACATGAAGAATATTTGTTGTCATATGAGGCGTCAAATCAGACTCAATTTCCAGCGCTAAGCTTACTTGAAATCTTCCTTATATTATTTAAGCAGCCCGCGCAAAAAACTATAGGGCCTCAACGTTGTGAGCAGTAGTGACATCTTTCTTTTTTTTTCTTAAAGCTTATTATTATTTTAAGCAGAAGTATACTCATTGTCTAACAAAAACCATACAAATACAAATTTAAAACTTTACACAAAACTTAGAAAAACTCCGCAAATTTTTCATTCCAATTCGATGGTTCTTATTTACAATTTCTAGAAAGATATTTTTGGTATGCAGTTTTAAAGCTTATTAAATATTACGAGGGTAAATTCTGGCACAGTCAGAGGGACAGCACTACAGGCGCATATCAACGTGATATTTAGTTAGTATGATATCATCTCTTGGAATAACACACACCACGTTTCAGCCAGATCGGTATATTTCTTTGTGTTTGGCATTCGTTTGAATTGAGGAAGTCGAGTGATTTTCCATCAGCACAACGAGCCTCCCATCAACACGCACGCCTCGGGAGTTGTGGACGCAATATTATGGAAATTGTGTTCTACCTCGATTCACATCCCCCTATTCCCCAGACTTCGATCCCTCGGGCCCCTCGAACCGCTCGGACTTTTAGTTGTTCCCTAATTTGACGAAATGGCTGGGGGAAAAAGGATTTTATTCAAACGAGGAGATTATTGCAGAAACGAATTTTAAGACTTGGGAAAATGTTATTATTCGGAAGGGATCAACAAACTAGAACAGCGTTCGGCAAAGTGCATAAGTCTAAAAGGAGACACTATCTAAAACAAAAAAAAAGTTTTACGCCAAAAAACTAAGTAAATTTTGCACGAATTTTTCGAACGATCCTCGAAGTATAATAAATGCAAACTGGAAGTTGCTAAAAAATCATGCTGATTTCTTATAATTTTTTTCTCAGACACTGTTGCGCATTATGCAACACCATAAAGGGAAAGAATTGTTAAAAATCAATGCGAGTTTCGAGAATTTCTGATAAAAAATTTAACAGTTTAAAGATTTGAAATTTTTGCAAAAATTCGTCGGATTTTCTCAAATATTGTTCAAAGTTTTGAACCTCAGTTAATATGCCTTTTCGTATAAAATTAACTATGTTTTTATAAGAAAATAATTGAAATACAAAAATAGGTAAGCAAATACGAAATGTTAGGGTGCCATAGATATTTTACGGGCTGCATATGAAAAGAAAACATTTTTTCTTTTTTATTTAGTTAGGCCGAGCTCCTTTCCGTTTTTGCGGTGTGCGTCTTGATGTTTTTCATCAAATGGAGTGACCTACATTTTCATGCTGCCTGCAAACGGCAGATTGTTTTTCATGAGAAACTTTCTAACTCGGACCGTACCAACTAGTAGTCCCAACTCTTTAGGCAAGCAATGGAAACCCACCGAGTGTATTTCTGGCAAGAAAGAACTCCTCATAAAAAACATCTGCTTTTTGGGGCATACCACTTTTTTTTTGCTTTTTTCATAAGGAAACATAACTTGGGCCAGGTTAATTTAACCTACCGTCAAAGTAAAACCCTTGGAATGTTTCGATGAGACTAAATTCCTTGGCGTAGTGTTTGGTGAAAGTTTTTTTTTTAATAGACTCACTTTTTTGTAAGAAGTAAATCCTCTAAACTTATAGAGCCATATAGTTTTCAAATGTAGTCCCCTGTCCAATCAGATGCCCATGAATAGGGTGGGCCGTGCTCATAAAGTTTTTCTCAAATTTCCATTTTGTGATTTAAACTTAAGCCTCTCTATAGCCGCAAATCCGTATTGTGTCCCTCTTTTACCAACGACTTAATTAAGAGTGTTGTTGGTAACAAGTAAGGACTTATTTGAACGCATTGGATTAGCCCTGCACTACTAACGTCTGGGTGTAACCCATCCACTGAGCATAGTTTCTTACATAATTTAAATGTTTAAAGAAAATCATTGAAAAGTTAAGATGTACTCGTCTTAATTAAGAGTGTTTGAATATTTCTGAACGTTTTGAGTTACATAAAATTTTGATATGAAAAGCAGATATTTTCTGTTTTAAAAAGTGATTGGGTGTAATACACCCAGTGTTGAACTTTTATAAGAACTTAACACCCATCGTTAACAAATTAAGGTGTATTTTATTACGCGAACAAAAGACGACTTGCCATCAAATCTTTTGCCGGCTACAAGTCGTCCGGACCAGATGGCATATATCCTGTCAGAAGGCGCAAAGTCCGTGGCATCAGTCTTGAAGAAAATCTTCTCTGCACGCCTGGCACTGGCCTATATACCACGCTCTTGAACGATGGTGATGGTCGCCTTCATCCCAAAGGTTGGAAAAGATGACTACACCAGCCCCAAAAGCTTTAGACCCATAAGCATGTTTTCTTTCATGCTAAAAAAGCTCGAACGACTGGTGAAATTGCGCATACGTCAGAAGTCGAACGCCAGTGAAAAATATCATATATACGTAAATCGCTTGAAATAATTATCTTCACAAAATGTTGTGAACTTTTCTTTGATTTCTTTCATTTTTTGGACCTGATTGGGAAATAGACAAATATTAATATTTATTTTAAAGGTACAAGTAAAATAAGAAGATTTCAAACTTGCACGTACCTATCACATACAAAAATGAAGAGAATGTCTTATTTGGTTTGTTATTCAAGTATCTTGCTGGTCTGCACAAGGTCTTTCCCGTTAATATTCAAAATATAAGGGCATCGAATGGTCTCCGACTAGAAATATTTGCGGTTACAATGAGCTATAACTGTTTGCAACTGTCAAAGAAAAGCACCCGGAATGGGACGATAGGCATGACAAACTGAATGTGCTGAATGTCAACCCCAGGCCACACGTTGCTAAATCAGTTCAGAAATATTTAGAGGGATTGAATTGGAAAACCTTGCCCCACCCGGCGTACTCCCCATACATTGTACCTTCGGATTACCATTTGTTCCGATCAATGCAGTCAGCCCTTATTGGAGAGCGGTTCATTCAACGAATGGATCAAGTCAAAAGAACTCGAACTTTTCGCCAAAGGCATCCGTATGCCGCCTGAGAGATGGAGTAAGGTGTAGCTTCCAATGGCATATACCTTACAATTCATTGTTTAAATAATTCGTAGCTTTGGCTAACAAATAATGGAAACTTATTATTCCCGGCGGCCGCCGTAGCCGAATGGGTTGGTGCGCGACTACCATTCGGAATTCACAGAAATAATGTCGGTTCGAATCTCGGTGAAAACACCAAAATTAAGAAAAACATTTTTCTAAAAGCGGTGGCCCCTCGGCAGGCAATGGCAAACCTCCGTGAAAAAGCTCCTCATAAAAATATCTGCCGTTCGGAGTCGGCTTGAAACTGTAGGTCCCTCCATTTGTGAAACAACATCAAGGCGCACACCACAAATACTAGGAGGAGCTCGGCCAAACACCCAAAAAGGGTGTACGCGCCAATTACATATATATATATATATATATATATATATATATTCCCATACCCAATACAAAAACTTTCGCTTTTTATTAACCCTTCTTTGGCAATCATTATTAAAACTTTCGGTTGGGCACACGGGTCTGGGATTTTTTCGTCCTGTTGGAGGATTCTTTTTAATAGTTTATACCCAGAAATCGAAACAAAATGTGTCGTTTATGCTATGGAGATTTCAGTGCCACAATCAATGCTGTATCGCTTATTTTTCTCTTAAATTCTCACTTGTAATACATTTCTTTTTTAATATAATATTATAAATTATTTGCAATCGTTTTAAGTGATTTTGTACTCTATGTAGTCTGTGAGTGTGTATCTGTGTTAAACAGAGCTCCACAAAATTTAATGAATGTAGTCCAAACCGAATGAATCTCCGTCGTGCGCTTTCAATTTTAGAAGTCTGATAATTTAACACTACTAATCCGCAATCCGTGTTCAGATATCATTTACTTTGCCATCCTTGTACAAATTTTTTTGAGTTTTTGAAAAAAAAAACATTAGTTGGAAAATAATTTGCAAGCCGAAAAGCAACAAAAACGAGTTTTAATGTGCTAAAGTAATAGAATCCTTTCAGGGCTAATGCGTTTCAAACTTCGTGGCATTCTCTGCTAGCACATAAAAATGTGGCAATATTTCTTATGCAATTTATGTGCAGTGTTGCAAGTTAAATGGCGCACGAAATTGCAAAAGCGAACATTTTTTCCGCTTTGCCTCAAAATTGCCTTGGACTCAATGCAAAGTTTTTATTTGTAGTGCGCCACAAAAAATATGTGTATGTGCAAATACCTGTAACTACGTATATGTGTGTTAGTATTTAGAATATATATGTACGCATAATGAGTGACTACACTAACTACCACTAACTTGCACGCTGCATCACCTTGCGCCAGTTGTACTACACTCACTTGGCCTAATGTCATTCCGGCACCGCAACTCAATTAAATCCATTAGCATTTTTAGCCACAAAATGAGAGGCAACACACAACGGCACACAACTGGCAGAAAAAGTAAATGTATCTCGTTCGTGTATGTGTGTGTGTGTGTGTGTGTTTGCAGTGCACTTCCTTTGCCTAAGGTTAGATGACACATAAAGATGTGTAGCGCCACTAGAAGCTGACTGCCGCCAAAGGGACTGCTGTCGTTAATGTCGCTGCGCCGCTCTGTATGCTACCAAGGCGACGACAGTGTCGCAACAGCGCGAGTAACAATTACTGTGACTATTTGAATTATGCAAATGCAACGCTGTGTTCACCCAACCCCACCGAGCATGTGTGTGTGTGCACGCATGTTATGGCAGCGAATGTGTTGCAGCTACAGACAATGTCATCAGCGTTTTTACCACTGTGTTGCACCACATGCTTTACATTCTTTCTCCATTCAATGTGTTTGCTTCTTTTTTTTTGGCTTCTGTGTTCTCTGTCTTGAATTTCTTTACCTTTTGCCGCCTGCCTTCGGAGTTGTTTGTCTTGAGCGACAGCGCAACATCCGCGTGTGTCTTCGTTCGTTTGGTTTCCTAATTTCACTGTTTTTGCTTGGTTTGTGCTGTATGGGTGTGCCGGTTACAATGTGTTCTTGCAACACGCCAACATGTTCGCGAAATCTTAATTACCCTTAGAATTTGCATTTTACGACTCCTTGAATGCATGGCGTTGCTGCGGCATGCGGCATTGCAAGTTGTTCGTATATTTGCTTTTAATACGCAAGAGGCAGCATTTGGGCGAGTGCATAGAGGCTTTGGTGCTGAAAGCTTGGCAATTTAACTAGTTTTAGGGAACTTTCGTCTCTTTAAAATATACTTAAAACCTAACTAGCAGCCAATATACAGGGTGAGACGTGGAAGCTCTGTCATTAGAATCGACCTTAGAACTAAAGAATGGACACGAAAAATATTCGTCGGGCAAAAATCTTTTTAACATCAAATTTATTTAAGCTATCAAAACAATTTGGAATTTATTTTTATTGGGTGAATGTGAGTGGACGTGGAAAATGATGGGCATGTGAAGGTGGTGGACATGGATAAGCCTGGAGAAAAGTGTCAGAAGGAGTGGGTGGAAGTGTTTGGCTGTGGGTGTACTATGTTAAACAAAGAAATCATATACAAAAAATACTCCTCTGATTAGGCCATCGACATTAGTTCTTGCTACGGTATCTGCTGCTCCCTGCCAATTTTTTCTTTTTAGTTTTAGCAATTTTCTTTTAACAATTGCCCAATTTTTTCCATTGGGGCTGTTTGGTGGGTTGTGGTTCTTTTGAACAATATTTTCCCCGTGATTTTCATACCAGTTCATAGCAGGACGGCTATACTAATGCTATGCTAAATTGGATCAGAACAGAACTGAACCTTTATGTTGTTTTATGAATGGCAGCAAACGTTTTTGCAAACATCCCTTCTAACAAATTTCTTGATTTTTAATGCCCGTGGTAATGAACATTTGGCTTTTCGTACCACACTGGCTTGTCTTGGCTTGGCAAACCAAACATTTTTTGGGCACTTGCACAATATTTATAGCTTAAAAGTACCTGGAACTCCTACCCTCTTCGTTGCAGTATAAACCCCAACTGAATCTCTTTAAAGTCTGCTTTGACGTATGTTTTGTCATCCGTAACTACTCGGTCATATTTATAAATACCTCGAATGTATAATTCTTGCGCACGTTTTTGGTTACTTTTATTTAATTTATTATTTCGATTGGGTCCCACATTTTCTCTATATTTCACTTTTACACACTTCTTGGACGTATCCTGAGTTTAACAAAGTCCGACACTCGTTTCTTTCTCGTGATAACCGGCGCCAGTTGGAAACACCAAGTGAAACCAAGTCCTTATCCACCTGACCTTTCCTCTTCCTCTGCTACCACCAGCTGGTACCACATCGAATACTTGCGGAGTTTGTATCCAATCAGCCGATATGACCGAGCCAACGAACACCCTGGATGTTTATTCGGTGGACTATGTCTATATCGTTGTAAGCCTTATACAGGCTCCTTACTCCAACTACGGTACTCACCGTCCCTAACATGCAAATGTGCGAAATTCTTCTACAGAATCTTTCTCTCAAACACTCCAAAGGGTGCCTCATCGTATGTTGTCATCGTCCAAGCTTCTGCGCCATATGAAAGGACTTGAATCTTTTTGGGGTATCTAAACATTCTATTCAAGTTCATTGGAACTGCGATATGCTTAATGGAACTGGAGCTAATTATCGCGCCAGGTTTTGCAAGACCAAATAAGTGTAATCAATGGTGTAGCTAAAGTTTCAGGATAGTCTTGAATTGACGAAACGTAAGCCAGGAAATAAACATATGACTGTTATAAGCATCAATACGTACAATATGTATCTCCCGTTGGAAGGACCAAATCGTTGGTTTTGTGCGACGTCTGTTAGACTAAGAAGGTTTTCGCATTTTTTCCATTCCCATTCCCTCATAGGTAATGAAGCAACGCCGGCACCCCATTGGCTACCTACGGTCTTCTCTTGCACATTTGGATCACAAGTCTTCAATGCTTCCGCTCTCGTCAGAGACAGAGAGACGATGGGATTTCATGTAGTAAAACACAATGTAAATTCAAATCCCCTCTTCGATCTTCTCTTCTTCTCTGGATTAGTGAGATAAACGCTTAAGCGATGTTGACCAAGTTGAACAAATCGTACAAGCCATTTCTGTCCCTCAACCATCGTTTAATTATTTTTGCGTAAAATGTGGGGGCAAATGGTTTAAAACTGTTTTACGGCCAATCTACGACTACTACCGGTCGACTTCGATTATTTCTGTGATTTTATCGACATTATCGATAATTTCTTTAGCATAAAAAACACCTGAATGGTATTCACAATTTTAGCGAGTTGAATGAAACAAACAAAAAACACCAATGCCACCTTGACAACCTGCATAAACTTTACTTTTGATCGATACTTTGCGAGATATAGATCACTACAGCCATCTATGTACAGAGAAAATAATGAAGTTTTTCCTCCCAATTCATTTCAATCCCAAAATTACTCTTTACCCAAGGCAGGTAAAGTTATTCAAAATGGATGAAGTCGGTTTTTGACCACGCCGATAAAAACGATAAACCAAAATAAAGAAAAAAAAAAGGAAAACAATTGAAATTTTGAAAAATGGGCGTCAGACACCAACTTTTGGTAAAAGCGCGCATATCGATAAAGCCTTAATAAAACTCCCCCAAACTTGGTGTGCGTGTTGCTCCTCACCTCAATTATGTTAGATCCGACTTAAATATTATATTATTTGGATAGTACCATAACCACGTCCACTCCTTATAGGTTAAGCCTTATGTCCGTTCGTCCATCTGATGTTGCAAGCCACAATAACTCACTGGCTATGAGTTTGATTGGTTATTAACTGCTAGCCCAAAGTAAAATTTACTAAAACGAGCCGGGTAAGATGCCCGTTTTTTCTTTGTTGACTCCACTCGGAAGTCGTACACGGTTCTAGGCTGTTGGGTTTGCGTCGTCCCATGTGATATTGACATCTGCTAGTTCGAGCAACATCAACCTTCTCCAAGTGCTCTTTGGCCGACCGTGACCTATGCTCCCTTGCGTGTTCCAGTTCAGTACCATTCTCGTGATGCTATCTGGTGGTTTGTCAAGCGTGTGAGCTATCCATAGCCACTTTCTGCATTTGATTTTCCCCAGGATTAGTTCCTCATTCGTTGGTTTCCACAGGGCGATGTTGCTGATGGAATTGTAGTTTTTAAAATTATTTATCAGTGCAACCTTAAACCAAGTTTACTTCTAAAAACCATATTAAGATTTATGCGCTTGTAATTGAACCGATCGAAATCACAAAATACAGCAGCTGATTCGTGAATGTTTCCATGCAAATGCGTTTTTTTTTCTGGTTTTATTTATTAGCTTTTTTTGTTTGGCTATTTAGTTGTTGAAAAACATAAGCCAATTTTTCATTCAAGATTCATAAGGAAAAGCTTAAAAGTTTCCACTTCCGATTGCCCGCATTCATGCAGAAAATAACAGTGCATTCGACGCCATGAAAATCAGCCGCAATGCTATTGCACGTCTGCCACCAATTTTGTCTGTGTTGCAAGCACTCCTTTGAGTGCCATGGGTAACCACATCCGCGAAGTTTTCCAGTTCCTAGTCTCGCTGCGTTTGCTGCCGCCGTTGGTGAAGAGTCACTGCGATCATGAGAAGGCAATTCTTTACGAAGAGTTTTGCTAGAAATATGGCCAATGTGCAAAATTGTGTTGATAAACTAAGACTATTTATCTGCAACTTCAACTAGAAGAACTACTACAAGTATGTTTTTTTTGTGTTTTTTTTTCCTTAACTCTATTAGTGTGGTACCTTCAATGCAGCAAACCTCCTAACGCTCTATGAAGAAAGTGTAGGTGTGTGGGTTTTTATTTGTGTGTATGTTGCTTGCGATTTATGGCTGTTGTTGTGGTTAGTCAATAAAAATTCACAAACTTTTTCGCGATTCACAAAACTTATGACACTTTATTGTTGTTATTTTTTTTTTTTTTTTGTTTCTACGATTCTTCTTACCTATGCAGATACCACAACAGCGGGTTTGTAACATTGTTTATGCCCCTATTTTTAAAGGCCCACTTGACTTCGCGTTTATACCTTGCAACAGTTCACAGTGTGTTTGTGTGTGCCATTAAATTAATATCAGTTCACTTCCGAAAGAATTTATGATTTTGTTTTTCATGGAACTAGGCGACAATACTAGCGTTGCCACATCCATAGCAACACCTGTATGCTGCAAACAACAAAACTCAAGTAATCCCGATAAAAGCCAAAAGCTAAAAGAACAAAAACCCATGACATGGCGCCTTTTGTCTGTTGCGGTTGCAGCAGTCGATTGTACTGGAGTATCAAAGAGAAAAATAAAATCAGATACAAGAACCAACAAAATGCCAGAAAATAAAAATAGAATATGGCAAGTTGAAAGGCAACCACCAAGCCACAACATTAAGCGCCCACACATCCACATAAACATTTATGCATACATATGCATCTGTGTTCAGATATTTGTGACAAGGCAAAATGACACAGCTTTGTGCTTTTATGGCAACGGGTGGAGTGTGATTGGTGGCCGCCTAACCGGCAGGTGTTGCTGCTTTAGCCACATTTGCTGCGCATTTATTGCGTAAATATAACTTTATGCGTTTTTTATTGCATAGAATTTCCTCATAAATTCAAGTGCAGTCAAGTTTGCCACAAAAATAGAAGTAACAGGAACGGAAATCTCGAAATTATGCGCTAACTTCAGTGGCGCACTCCAGTGCACGACTACTTTGGCAAAGAAGAAGAAATGCTCTTAGCAAGCAAGTGAGAGAAATTGCAACATCGTTAGACAAACAGGCTTAACAACAACAACAAAAATGTCACATATTGTCTTTTGAGCGGCAGCAAGCAGCGGCAAGTTGCAAGCAAGATCCGTCGCCATTTGTATGAGCGCACATACATACATACACGTGGTGTGCATACGCATAGATGGAATAACTCTGCGCATAGTAATATTCTTCACTCATATACAACTGTTAACTTCTTTCGTTGCCCGCTTTACTTCTAAGTGGCATTTAGGAGTGACATTTAACTGTAAGTTATAACTGTTTGCCATTAATTTTGACACTCCTTCGCACCTTCTTTTAGAGTAAACTCCACTGTATAGGCACATACAAATACCTACTCACCCACAAACAGTAAAAGCTGCCCAAGAAAAGAGCCTTATGAATGTGAAACTATAGATTTTATATGCCAGCGTTGCTGTGATAATAAAGCAGCAGGACCCGATGTTCGCAATTTTCGCAGAAATTATAAAGTTGACAGGTAAAAACAACCTCAGCGTATTCTTCTTCAAAATTTAAATTTTTAACTACGTCTATGACACTGGGCAATTCTCACAAGATTGGCTTCAATCAACTTTCATAACACTGCCGAAGAAATCAAACGACAAATAATGAAAATTCAGCTTCTTAGGTCTTCTAGGCGAAAACTTTTTATCTGGCAGCTCTGAAAAGCACAAGGGTCGTTTAAAAAATCCGTGCAAAAATAAAAACTACTTAATTGTTTGGGGTGAACCTTTTCTTATTTTTTGACATAGTTTTTTTTGGACATATATTGTTCTTATTTGTTCCCCTTCCCTATTAAAGGATTTGTCCAAGTCTTAAAAATAGTCATTCCTTTCTGCAATCATCTTCTTGTTTGAATTACATATTATATTTTTCCCACCAGTGATTTCTTCAAATTGGGAAACAAATCGTAGTGCGAGCGATCCGAAGGAACCAAGTCTGGAGAATAGGGGAGATGTTAAATAAGTTGGAACCATATTTCAATTAATTTGCGATCAAAACTGCTGAGACATGAGATGGTGCATTGTTGTGATGGAAAGGGAAATCACTCGACTTTCTCGATTGAAACGAATGCCAACCATAAAGAAATATACCAACCTGCCTCAAACTTGGAGTGTGTCCTTCCCAGAGATGCTACTAACTAAGAGATGCTAACATTACGGACTCGAAGTAATGCCGACTCTCATAGCATGCCAACTTCACGGATAGTGTCCTGTGACGACAACCACAAAATTCGAGAACTGAGATTTTGTCAACCCCGGAAGATTCTTCGCACGCCTCCGATACACACGAAGACCGAAACATTTCTCGACCTTATAAGTTTGTGTACTTTTCACGATCAAACCGCAGGTGGTGAAGGGGATCCTAATCTTCTCGCAATGTCGCTATAACCAGATACCCAGATGAGCTCTATATCAAAGAAGCCAGGCATTCCCTGACCAATTTCGAGTGCAACGTCATGGCGCTCATTTACAGTTATTATACAAGTGAGTAGCCAATTAGCTGCTCTTTTGATTTCAGATACCACTACTTGGAAAACACTATAGTAGTTCAGTAAACTGAACTTGAGTCTGATGTGGGAGCTCCTGGCAGAATACACCACCGCGAAGCCTTCCATCGAATTTTGAGCCAACTCCTGTCTCCAAATTCTGCACTCCTCTCTTGATGTAATGAGAGTGGGGAATGTTCCGCTTGGACTAAGCAAGGCTGTACATTGAGTCGCTGGCAAGCGGATGAACCTTAAGTTCCTAAGGATACTTCAGTATCCGTAAGTGAGGTCCAGCCTGTAGCGAGAGTCTCCCAGTCGGATTACGGCACTTGGAGTGGCAGTTTTGTCTACTATGTTTAAAGGTACCACGTTTAACATCGCAGACATTTGAAATCTATTTCTAGCTAATTCACCGATGTCATCATGTTCGGCGAGTTCTACCAGATAATAAAATTAGCTTTTTAAAGGTATTACAGAGCCAAAATACAACTCTGGGTGAGAGGCTCCACGTTTTGCCAAAATTGCCCATAAAAGCGCTTGTTGCCTTTCTTATCTTCTCCTCAAAGTTGTCCTTCCACGTTAGCTTTGTATCAAAGACTGAACCTAGGTGCTTCACCTTGTCAGAAAGCACCAACGAAGCGTCCCTTATTGAGAGGCGACGGCAAACCCCCGAGTGTATTTCTGCCATGTAAAAGCTCCCCATAAAAATATTTATCGTTTGGAGTCGGCTTGAAACTGCAGGCCCCTCCATTTGTGGAACAACATCAAGACGCATGCCATAAATAGGAGGAGGAGCTCGGCCAAACAGAGCATCTACAAACTTTCCTCTAACAATTACTTCCACATCATTCGCGTAAGCAATCACCTTACACCTCCTTATCACCAGCTCTTTCGGCACTACTCTTATGAAGGGAGTTAAACTATCAAAACCTTTACCCAAAATAAAAGTTTAAAATCCGAGCACAGTGCAAAAATAGATGATTAGGGAACAACTAGATAATTGACTGACTGATACGTATAAACGCTCACCAAAGACTAATTCGCAATTACTACTTGGGGTAACGCGTCTCGAGCGAAGGTCTTTGGCCGGAAATAAAAAGGAGTTGATGCATTGCGGCAGACCTAATTTAATTTGAGCCGCATCCACAATCATGGTGGGAGGCTCATCATGTCGACAGATTTTCCCTAGACTAGAGCCATCAAAATTCCCTTGCGATGCTACTTCTACTGTATCTTCATTTGCATCACAATTTACCAAGCTGTTTTTTTTAAGAACACATCGACCGAAGTCACCTTTCACGGTGGTGCTGCTGTACGAAGGTAATTATGAAGTGTGGCAGATCTCAGAAGCTGTCCAAGTGAAGGTACGGAGTGAAGTTCATTCACAACCAGCGAATGCAGAGATGCGTTTATTGATTGAAAGGGCATCTAGCTATTTGCAACGCACTTCCACAGCTCACTAGCCCGCATCCACTTAAGTGTCGCTGCATGCAGTGCGAGCACTAAAATGTGCTTCATAGTTGCCTCGATGTTTTATTTATGTTTCTTAACTTCAGCATGAGAGTTTTATCAAAGTATGAAAATATATCAAAAAAGTTCAGCTCTGGTATATTGCGAGGGTGTCTGCTCTACTCCATTCGTTGGGCATGCGTGTGAATGTGCGTGCGTGTGTATGGGTATGTGCATGTGTCACTCTTTTGCCTGCATTTCATTCTTAATAGTTTATGTGACTTTTTTCTACTTCTTCTTCTCCGTTTTTCACTTTTTTCTTTTCACTTGTCACGTTAGTGAAGTCTCATTGCCTTGGTATGCTTCTCAGCTCATACGCTCGCTCTTAACCAAGCTTTGCTGCGGTGCCGCCTCTATGCTCAGCTTAATTCTTGGCAGCATCACTTAGCGAATTCTTTACTCCCCGCACTTAATACGCGTCAAATTGCTTGCTTTTTATTGTTGCTCATGCCACAACTTTATTCCATTCGCTTTTCCTTTTTCCCTGGAATTTTCTTGCTTTCATTTTTTTTAACTTTTTTTTTTGTCTTGCAGCCATTTTTTCATGTGCTCCATCTTAATTTCTTATTTTTGTATTTAACTCCAACTCGCATAAAGTTTGTTCGTTTCTGCATTTCTGATTTAGTTCAAAAGTTTGACTTAAAAACATTTCTCTCATATGCGCTCTCCGCGCGCTTTCGTTCCTACGGCTTCGCAGTTTGAACGTCACTTACCGCGCCGCAACTTCTGTTTCCTCTGCACGGCCTTTTAAACTGCGTTACATGCGCACTCTACCTCATTCTTTATTCACATTCTGCTGCCTGAGCCCACTCCCGCTGACTTTATAAATATATCAAGTGAAATGTTAACGGTTTTATCTCTTCGTGTTTGAGCAAGGGTTTGCTTTTTTTAATCTGATTTTTAATTTTAATTTTAATTTTTTTTTGTTCTTTGTTTCAGTTCTTTTTTTGTTGTGCGCCGCCTTTCCGTTTTGCCGTTTGCTTCTCTCTTACTCTTTCCTCTCTTCAACACACTTGCCCTACTATTCATTGCTATAATTTATTTCTGAAAATAATGCCCATTAAAAAGTTCAGCCAACCAAGTCACCCTTCGCCACTCAGTACAGCGCCAGCGCAGCGTGGAGCGTATTCGTTTCGTTATGAATGCTGTCGTGGCAGCGGTCGTAGGAGTCGCCCGGTGCAATGTAGGCAGCGTGTGTTGCATTTTTAATTACATGCCACAAATAATAGTGTAAATTGCGGATGAGCGTTGGACGACGAGCGATATGTTATGAGCGGTGGCGGAGACTAGCGGGGTCAAGATAATTCACTAAGCTATAATACCGTAAAGTTTCCTTTACATGCTGAGGGATATTCAAAGAAATGTGAATTAAAATAAAGTGAAAAAAAACTTTACAAATATGGTTTTATTTTACAGATAAAAATATAACTTCAGAGAACTTGCTGAGATGCATGAAGAGGACTAGATAAAATCTTATAAATAGAAGTAGTAACAAAAGAGGATTCCATAGTCCCCTTTGGCGTTCTTCTTTCGTCGGCATCTAACTGGAACAAGTGATTTAAGATGTCTGCCTCATGTCATGGATTATGAGGCTGAGACTGGCGTCTTCACTGGAAGTGGTAGAACCATTCCGCCTATATGAAAAAATTTCAAATTTAACTTCATATTACATTCAAAGCATGGAAGGTGTTTCCATTTTCATTCAAATGGAAGTGTAGATAAACAAATTTAAAAGCTAGAACCCTATTAAACTATCAAAAGCCACTACACAGTGCGG
Source organism: Anastrepha fraterculus (assembly GCA_037575425.1). Taxonomy (NCBI): domain Eukaryota; kingdom Metazoa; phylum Arthropoda; class Insecta; order Diptera; family Tephritidae; genus Anastrepha; species Anastrepha fraterculus. The sequence goes on along the minus strand of JAYXIM010011382.1, from coordinate 80,905 downwards.
CTTGGTGTGCATTGTCAAGCGGTGAAATAACTGAACCATATTTTTTTTTAAATCGTCGAGAGTTAGTAATTTCTGAAGACGCGGCATATGTGAACGATTATTTTTTTCCAATAATGAGAAAGGGACCATGGCGTAACTGTGTGACTTCTCTCCTAATAAACTGATAAGCCGTTTCGGTGACATATTCTGGTCACATGGGTCGCCTGTTCATAGAGGTAGAGCAGGTGGAGCTCTTCAAAAGTAAAGTCCATGAAACAAACCCAGTCACTGGGTTTCCGCACTAAAAGAAAATATCGTTCGCGCAGTTAATGCAAATCCGAGATCACTCTCCAGCAGTTGCAAATGTATCGGTCAATATTTAGAGGAAATAATTATATGAAAATAAAATCCACACTGTCCTTCTTTGTAATAATTATTTAAATAAACTTTTCAGATTACGAATCCCTTTTTAAATCAGCTTTCCGAATTCTACCAAGTAGTTAAAATGTTCTTCTTCTTGATTGGCGCGATAACCGCTTACACGATTTTGGCCGAGATTAACAAAGTGCGGTATTCGTTTCTTTCTCGTGCTAACCGGCGCCAGTTGGAAACATCAAGAGAGGCCTAGTCTTTCTTTGCATGATCTTTACAACGCAGGGAAGACCTTCCTCTCCCACCAGCTGGTATCGCATCGAATATTTTCAGAGCAGGAACATTTGTATCCATTCGGACGACATGACCCAGCCAGCGTAGCCGCTGGATCAATTTCGCAGCGCTCAAATCACTACTGCTTAACAAAAGTTCTAAGCCCAAAGATAAGATCTGGCAATAACGAAAAACAACCTCTAAAATGGCAAAGATTTCGATGCCAGCAAGTCTAAATTAACTTTGACTTCCCTTAAAAAAATGTTGGCGTTTTGAATTTTAAAAGGAAGAATTTTAGTTCTACATCCATGTTCAAAATAATAGAACCGCAAAATTTTTCTTTCCTTATTCATTCCACTCGGGAGCATAGAGCCTCGACAAAACTCAGTCCTGCGTTGGTTTTGTTGATCTATTTTGCTTTCTGACAGGGTAGGCGATTAGCCTGCCGCCACCAGGCCTAAGTAGTGGGATTACCCACCTGTCGTTGCTTAGGCACAACACCTTCTAACTGTTTAGAGCGCCATCTGTGTTCCATATTTTTCTGCCAGAAGGATGGTTGAAGGCTTCGCTAAATTTGGTGTTTCTGCGCTATTACCGCGATTGCCCACTTCCTCTTGCTGGCGCCACTGAAGCAATGTGTAACTGTATTTTTTTCTTTGTTTTTTGCTAATTTTAGCAGCCACAAATCATGCGCTGACTTTTATGCAGGAGTAAGGATTTGAAAGATACGGTTTTTGGGTTTGAGGAACGAAATTTTTTTTCATGCCACTCTTTCGCGGAAAGGGTTTGCCTTTGCCTGTCGAGGAGCGGCGAATATTAAAAACAACTTTTTCTACCAATTGGTGTTTCATACCTGGGATTTTTAAACGGAACAGCTGCAACCGATTCGGCTCTACGGCCGTTAGATTATAAAGTTTGGACTATTTTTTTTTCTTTTCATAAATAGTTAATACCGTGACAAAAAATCATGGCTTATTAAAAACAAATTGTAAACTTTTTAGTCTGAATTTTTTGAAAATTTCTGTGTATACAATTTTGTGGCCAGTTATTATGTTAGTTTAAAGTAACTAAAAGTTCGCGTTGGTTTTTTTACAATTTTTATTTATTGACGGTGATTTGAATTTTCTTCCACGTAACAAATACTCGAAATTGCGTTTGCACGACTTAATGCCTTATGATCGAAGTAACCATCAGTAACATATAATTCTAGGTAAGTTTTCTATGTATTTTTTTTTATCTTAGCAAGAAAAAAAGCAAAACAGTTGATGTGTTATTTTCGTTTCCTTTTTCTAGTTGTTGCTTGTTTAGAAAGCCTAAGCTCTTACTTAGAAGCAATTTTTTCAATTGTGAGGCCATTCACGGCCGCTAAAAGCCATAAAACCTTCCAACAAAATTTCTCCCTATCTTAACGCAAATTAATATTTCTTTTTTCAAAATCTCCACAAAATATCGTAACATCAGTAAACATCCGCTTTTTCAAATGACCAATTCTCAGTAATAACAAGTACCAACAGGAGCGTAAAGTACTGCAATTCATCCAATTCTCCACACTTTTCATGACAGCTGCTAATCTCTTCGAATTCCGACACCATCAACACCACTACACTCCTTCACCTTACAATCGCTATCTCAATCATCATCTCGAGCTTTAGTGTGCGGTTGCATGTGTGTGTGTGCCTGCGGGCAAACTTTATCTAAGTAAATATTAGCAGCAAAAATTTTAGATTACAAAATCATAGAAAATGCTATAGAAAATACAAACACAAACATTTAGTCGGATTGAAATTGAAGGAGAAAAAATGTAAGCATTAAAGAGAAAAGGGGGAAGGGAAGGTAGATAGAATGAGAGGCGAGCAGAAGAGCGTACAAGTGGAATACTGAATGACAGCATGGAATTGATAAAAATCTAGTAAATAACTGAAATGAATGCGGTCTGACATCCGTTGGGCAACAACATCCCTCCAACAACAGCAACAGCGACAACAACAAAAACAAAAAGAAATATATGCAGTAACAGTTGCAACATTAACAACAACACCATTCATTCAATAAGTGCTCGGCGCTCCACAGCTTATTCACAAAAGCTGCAACGCCCCTTGTCCTTCCATCGTCCTAGCAACCCAGCGTCCACTTGCCCCGGCCTCTAACGAACGGATGTCATACCTCGCAGCGTATTCGTAACATTTCTGTGACACAAATCCATCGCAATGAATTGGCCAAAGCGAACCTGAAGTTATGTAAACTTGCCACAATGTACAAGCTAAATGTGGATATGAGCTCGTGAATGCATACATACATACCTACATACACACATACATACATACATATGTATATCCATTGTGCCAGTTGCTGTTGCTGAAATGAAATCACTCACCGCAATGGACAGCGCAGCAGATGAAAACTCCCAACAACATCGCCCCGATCTCTGCCTTTCCGTTGCTTGGCTCTTGGCGTTCATGATGTTCGCTGTGGCTGTTGTTGTTGTTGACACTGCTGTCTCACTGTTTGCAATTGACGTTGTTGTTTAATGCATTTTTGATGAGAAGCAAACAACAATGGGCAGCAACAACAACAATGTGGTATTCAAAATAGCTCGAAAGTGAAATGTGGAATTTGGAATGTGGAATGTAACGCTGCAAAAACGTGAGGTAGGAGTAGCACAGCTGCCATAGTTCATATAAACCTATGTATATGTGTGCATTTGTGTGTATGTACGTATCCCGTTCAACAAAAATCCACTAGAAGTAAATAAATAATTGTAATTTGCCCGAAAAGTTTGTTGCTGACATTCAATGTTTTGTTCAACTTTTTGGGAAAATATATTCATTTATATACCATATCGAATAGCTTGATCGCCACTTTCGCCGACGACACTGCCATCCTAGCAATTGGAAAAAGTGCTGAAGAAGCTGCAACCAAACTTCAAATTGCAACAAACGCTATTGAAGAATGGACGAAGACTTGGCGCATAAAATTGAACAATACCAAGTCAATACATGTAAACTTCACCAACAAAAAAGTGAATCATTATCCAATAATGCTGCTAGGTGCCGCAATACCACATGCAAACACTGCAAAATACCTTGGCATGACGCTTGATGCTAAGCTTCGATGGAAGGAGCATATAAAACTTAAACGGCATGAAATCCATCTGAAGGTAATACAAATTAAATGGCTAATTGGACGAAGATCAAAGCTATCCATATATAACAAAATAGCGATATATAAACAAATTATAAAACCAGTGTGGTCCTATGGCGCGCAATTATGGGGTTTCGCCAGTCAAAGTAATATAAATATACTTCAACGACTCCAGAATAAAATCCTTCGAGATATTCTCAACGCACCTTGGTTCGTTCGCAATAAGGATATTCATCGTGACCTCAATATCCCTACGGTCGCTGAAGAAATTAAAAAACAAGCAGAAGCCCACTCCCATAGGCTTCAAAGGCACGTGAACGAGGAAGCTAGCAATCTGCTCAACACCTCAGGCCTAACTCGACGACTGCATCGAATTAAACCACATGATCTGGCATGATGGCTGTTAACTTAAGGAAGGGACTATGAAAATCTCTTCACAAAATTTTATTTATGTTACCAAAATTGTACTGCTCGTTAGTTTATCTGTAACTAGTTGCAGTGCCAACAAACATTGTTATGTATTTTATATTGTATCTATGTTTGTAATAAAAAAAAAAAAAAAAAAAAAAAAATTTATATACCACCTTGTTCAAAAAGTTCCCGGTATATGTTCGTCGTCATTATTCACAGCACTACCGCTCATTGCGAGCTTTGTAGCTTCCTCTACAATTCTTCTCCATGCATCTCGAGCCCTAGTCAGACTACGATAGTTGGTCACCCCTATGCTTCTTAGATTGTCCTCAACGTTGTCTCACCATCGCTTCCGCGGCTGTCCTCTTCGCATTTCACTAAGCGTGCGCTAATCTAGAACTTCTTTCTTCTATCATTCTCCAAACGTATGCTCGCCATCGGACGCGCTGCTATTTGGAAAATTGCCAAACATTTACCTCTTTAGGAATTCCTTTGGCTCACTGTTATATCTGATGCGATAGAGCCCACGGTCTTCTCGTGCTGGACCCAGCATTCTTCTTATTATTCTTATTTCCTATATCCTTAATTGTGTAATTGTAACTCCTTTCAGTATCTACGTTTCACATCCATGCGTTGCCACTGGTCGAATCAGTGTTTTATATATTTTGGATTTTCGTTTCCCGAAATATATTCAGTGAGTTCAAAAACAGAGTTTATTTCTCGATAGTGATTTTATCGCCTTTAAAGTACTCCCCATCAAAGCCGACGCACTCATGCCAGCATTTGGTTCAGCTCTCGAAACATTTCTGAAACTCCATTTTCAGTATAGCCATCAGAGCCGTCTTCGACTTTTCCATTACTTCTACTTTCCTGTGTTAAAACGCGTTCCCCGAGGAGCGATCAAACAGAAAAACCCCCTCAGTGAACCATATCAGCAAAATTCGATGGCTGTTGGATGTTGGATGGTATTCATTTCGTTCTTGGTCAAAAATTCACGGATGTTAATGGCACTGTGCGATGGTGAGTTATCAGTGTGCAAAACGGGTTGGTTGCTACAAATCTTTTCTTTTTTGGTGAATACATTTACGCTAAAGTCTGACAAGGCGTAAATAATACTCCCTATTAGGTGTCTGACCTTTTCGAAAACATTCTGTTTTACTCCAGAAAACCGTTGAGTCTCGCTTTCTTTTTTACCTGACACCACTCACTCGCCTGATGCCTGGACATCGTGATCATGTCTTCGGCGATAAGAACGCGGTCCGATTTTTGTATGAAATTCAGGTCCTTTGAAACCAACTTTGAAAACCAAAATTCTGAACTACAATGTCCTTAAGGAATCCATAAGCAAAGATCGAATCCTCTGCCATTTTTTTCAAGATTAATTTTTGATTACTGAGGAGCTTTTCTTTCATTTTATTGATGTTTTCGATGTCGAGGACCAGTCACTACTTGCGTGATACTCGATGGGCTCAAAACCTATTCATGCCACTCGTAAACCACTGAGGCTAAGGATTTCGCACCATTCAATCCAATTTTAACGCAAAATTGAATACAAACTCGCTGTTGCTAATTCAGATCCATTTTTAAAACTGTAGAAAATCGAAAACACGTGCAGAGGTAGATTTACTCAAGCCGACGTAACTTTTACATATGTCAAACAATGGCAATAAAGTTTTAGTTGTAATGTTAACCACAGATGTGGCAACTTAACTAGAAAAATATAGAACTAAATTCATTTGACTCAGCTAAATTTTTGATCAAGGTCGTACATATAAACAAAAACAAGTATACTCATGTGAATGCAAAAGAACCTCCACAATTATATAGACAAATTTTGCTTTGGCCGAATAAACGTGCATATAAATCGTATATTTTAGAATTTTAAATGTTTCATTTCGACCCTGATAAAGCAAGCGAATCCGTTAGACTAGGAGTAAATAGGAAGGTGAGAAATCTGGATTTGGCGTTAAACTATTCATTTTATTTATTAAGCCAATGAATATAATCAATTTTTATAAGTTAAGTAGACATATTTTACAAATTTATGTATCTAAAAATTTCAACAGCCGATCTTTTGAACATGAAAAACCAATCTCCGCAAATTTAGAAGTTTTATTAAACTCAATTCGGGCTCTAGTAATAGGAACATCTCGAGCATAAAGAAATTTAGATAGATCAACATGGAAAGCTCAGGAAGGAGTATTAAAGAAAATCGTTTCAAGAACCACGAGACAGTCAACCAAATCTTTGATTAAATCGAAAACTAAAGACAGAGATAAGATTATTCTCCTGTTCTGCAGCAAGCAACGAACAACTAATATTGTCGACGATTGAGCAAGTAAGACGTGAAGGAAGCCAATGCAGACTATTTTTTTAATTAAAATTACATAGAAAAACCGATCGAATGTCTTAGAGAAGTCGCTGGAAATGGTGTTAACCTGGTACCCTGTTTGGAATGCAGCGATACAATCATCCAAAAAGGCAGCTAAGTTAGACACTGTCAAGCAAAGGATCCGAAAAGAAGCGTTGCTGCTCCGGACATACCATATTCTTCACAGCAAAAAACGAAAAAAACACTGCAAAGAAAGCGTTGGTCGAGCTTCTCCTCTTATTTGTGGCGTCCGTCTTGACGTTGTCTTTGTTTGGCTGATATTTGTTATGAGGAGCTTTTACATGGCAGAAATACTTTCGGAAATTTGCCACTGCCTGCCGAAATGTGGCCATTGTTTGAAAAAAACTTCTTCTTCCATTTCGGTGTTTTATGCGCGAAGATTCGAACCTACGCACTTCCAAATGGTAGTCATGCACCCACTCACTCAGCTACGGTGACCGCCATATAAAGGGTTTTTCAATTGGCGCGGGTCGATTTTGGCGTCCTGTGTCAGCCATTTTGTTTTGGTGACATCTGTCAAATCTTTTGTTTATTATTCAGTCGCTTATGCCAAATCATCATGGCAAGTTACACGATTGAACAGCACATTCAAATGATAAAACTTTATTATCAAAGTGAGTATTCATTAACGCAAACGTTGCGCGCATTGCGCCCATTTTTCGGTAGACGTGGTGGCCGTTCAAAGTCGACCCTTCAACGTTTGGTGGCCAAATTTGAGACGACCGGGTCAGTAAACAATCAGCCAACACCCGTACGTTCAAGGAACGTAAGATCAGCCGAGAACATTGCCGCGGTCCATGAAAATGTACAGCAGAACCCGAGACAGCCTATTCTATTCGACACCAATCCACACGAGGTTCACCAGGTGATAATGCCTACTCAAAAAGTTACCGTTTGGTGTGGATTTTGGGCTGGCGGCATCATTGGTCCGTACTTTTTTGAAAACGACGTTGGTGAGGCGGTCACCGTCAACAGCGAGCGCTACACAACGATGATAACCAATTTCTTATGGCCCATATTGAACCATATGGACCTAGACGACATGTGGTTCCAGCAGGATGGCGCTACGTGCCACACAGCAAACGTCATTTTATTCCATTTCAACATCTACCCGCCCTTATTGAAAAACCCTTTACATAATTTTTATTACCATTCTTGAAAATAGTTGAATTTCCAGGCATCAATCAAAGTACGCGAAGTTAACGATTTGTTAAAGATTAACTACAGAAGATATTCTAAAGAATCGCACTGCTTGAACAAAAATTGTTTCACTTCTATACTGGCAAGTCACGGTTACCACAACCAGACTTAATTTCCGAGTATTTCAAAATTTCAAAATAAAAATTCAATTACCTTGCATTCCGGGTCCCTCCATTCTAGAAATTCGAAGTATAATTAGTTATAACCATCGTTAACCAGAAAATATTATGATCCCGTAAACTTAGACTTGGATCAGTGAAATTCAAAGAATGCAATGTACAACGCCCAAAGCCTTTCTTAAGTTTTTTTTTCAAAACCTGATATAAAATATTAAAAAAACACTGTAAAATTTGTAACAGTAGGTTTCCCTTTCATGAAGCCACGTTGGTCTACAGGGATTAAACGATTCAACTGCAAAATAAATTTTATATTTCGCAAAAAGTTGAAATAATTGTGAAACCCTGGATAACTTGGAGATTGTTCTATAATTGGCAATATTATTGTTAATATGATTAATGATTGTTACTTTCCAGGCACCTATGAGCCCTCCCCGTTCAAGAGATTTGTTGAACATTAATAAAAGTGGGCAGGCAATTGCAGAGCAATTTCCAAAAGATACGAAGAGATTTTCATTATTAAAGACCACGTAAGGAATACTTGAGACAGACATCTTTAAAAAAAGATTTAAGTTCTGTGGAAAAATTAATAATATCTATTTATACCTATAAGTGATGGAGTTTGATAACTAAACTATTTTTGAAATAAGCTCGCTCAAATGCAATCTAATAATGGATAGCGCTTATTAGTTCTAACTTTTGAAAGAGATAACAAGTAAATTAAAATATCGATTACTTAGTTAAATTTTTCATATTTTCATTTTCGTACTTTTTTTTGCCCAGCGCTTGCTTTAAGCTATTTAAATTCCAACTGCTTTATGGCCAGCTGGGTGCATCATTACATTCAAATAGTATACTCTTGATTACCACGTTACGCCTACAAAATACAAATACCAGACTTTGTTTACAAAGCTGTAAAATAATTATTGTTTACTGTCTGAGCATTGGAGTGACAAAGTACTTATGTACATAAATGGCTTTAAATACGAATACGAAATAATTAAATCGTTTGCCATGAGTTGAAATTTATCAACTTAACATGAAAGTTTTAAACTTCTTAAGGTCAGACAAGGCAATAAACAATGACGTCGCCGAGGCGAGGATTGCAGAGGACATCTTAGCAACATTACTTTGAGTTTCCGTAACTCGTAACTCGTGATAAGATTTCTTGATAAATTTGGCATTCATTTTCATTAGGTGTGGTTTTCAGTATACGATTAAATTAGGAAATCAGAAAAGTAAATAGTAAGCAAAAGGCGACCGAAGTCCTCCAGCGAGCTATATAAAATTTACGGTTTGGTGTTTACGGATGGCAGAATTATGGCGCAGTTGCGGCCAAAATTTGAAAGGGATTATCTCTAAAAATTAAATTAAATGCCATGAATGGTTCTACACAAAAATGAAAAAGGCTCCCCAACCAATTTGAGTTGTTGTTGTTTTGTTTCAATTTAAAGTCGGATACCTCTAAATTGATCATCCTCTATAATATTACACTAATCTGCACCAATCGCATGCAATTACTTTTGCTTGAGAAATTCTCTTGTTATCCGGAAGCAGTGATGGTAAATGATTTTTTGAAAAATCCCTACACAGCCCAAAAAAATTCCCTACTTTTCCCTACGCTTCAAAAAATTTTCCCTACAAAATTCTTCACATATTTTTCTCCTGTGTTTACACTGTAATGAGGCACTTGCAACGTCAAAATTGAATTATTTGCATAAGTTTTGGGCTTGGTGCTATTTTGACACTTTACAAGACACTTTAATAAGAAATTTTATTTCAAAAATATATATAAATACACATATATAATATATTATAAAAATATTATATATAAAAAGACTAAAAATTACACTTTTTCATTACATTCAGTTCTGTTTAAAACAAGACAGAGTTTCTATTTTTTCAGAATCCGCCACGATTACTTTTAACATTGGGATAAAATGGTCCACCACTTGCAGGGCGACATTATGCTCAGCGAAGAACATGCTATATCTATTTTCGATTATTTCGATATTATTTTTGGAACCATTTGGATTACTCCGCTTTTTCTTAAAAAAAACTGTTTAAAGACACCTAAATTTTTTATTGTCTTCATATTTTTTTGGTACGTTTTTGCTTCGACGTGCTTCTGCAAATCAGAATTGCTGCAGTTCAAAACTTTGACGCACTCGGCGCATTTGCATTTGAATGGATCGTAAGCCACAGCTTTCAACCAGCCACTAAAATTGTCGTCGTCAAGCCACTTGTTATTGAACTTTTGTTTCCGATACTTGAATTTTTCTCCTGGTGTTCCTCCGAAAAGTCAGTCGAAGAGGAGGAGCTCATTTCTGTAAAATATATAAATTTTAAATATAAAAAAAGCTAAAACTAAAAAAAAAACGAGGGACAACTAACAATTTTCGCGCGAAGAAAAAATCGCGTTAGCGTTAACGAATAAAAAATGGCAATGTTGCCGTATTAACGCTTTAAAAGTATGCTGCCATAAGAAAAAAAATACTGGCATGAAATCTTACTGCGGGTTTTTATTTTAAATGAACTTTTTTAATATTTCCCGCTATTGTAAAATTTTTTCTGTCCTTTTTGAAAATTCCCTACATTAACAGAATTTAAAAAAATCTGTCCTTCTTTTTCGACAAATATCCCTACATGTAGGGAATTTTCCCTACAATGTCCACTTGCAAAATAATTAGCAAAGCGTTAAGACCTAGAAAAATGCGTGGAATATAGGTTCCTACCTTTTCCAATGAATACTCAGGACATTGCCTCTAACTATTAAATTCTTTATTTATTATTTAAAAAAATATTGAGTGTCTCATTCATCGAGCAGTCCACTAATAAAACTTGTATCTAGTCGATTTTTGACTATCATAAAACCAACGCATTACTACACTTCCATCCCTATCTGCACAAAGCAAATACAAAAAAAATAGTTATTTGTATGTTCGTTTTCCGACTGCATTTGTGACTTCCAGTTTAAAAATGGCCCAAAGTACATAAAGATAAATATTCAAAAGCAGTGGTGCACCTCAACGTTATTACCTCAAAAGTCATTTATATTTATTAGCAGACGTCCGAAAATTGTAAATGTGAAACTACCAAATGCGGCAAATGTGAACTTGGGAGTGTTTCAAGTGTGAGTTTGTGAATGCACAAAATCATGCAGCTTTGAGCGTTTGTGTGTGCAAATGCACGAAGAGCACCTATGAGCCCTCCCCGTTCAAGAGATTTGTTGAACATTAATAAAAGTGGGCAGGCAATTGCAGAGCAATTTCCAAAAGATACGAAGAGATTTTCATTATTAAAGACCACGTAAGGAATACTTGAGACAGACATCTTTAAAAAAAGATTTAAGTTCTGTGGAAAAATTAATAATATCTATTTATACCTATAAGTGATGGAGTTTGATAACTAAACTATTTTTGAAATAAGCTCGCTCAAATGCAATCTAATAATGGATAGCGCTTATTAGTTCTAACTTTTGAAAGAGATAACAAGTAAATTAAAATATCGATTACTTAGTTAAATTTTTCATATTTTCATTTTCGTACTTTTTTTTTGCCCAGCGCTTGCTTTAAGCTATTTAAATTCCAACTGCTTTATGGCCAGCTGGGTGCATCATTACATTCAAATAGTATACTCTTGATTACCACGTTACGCCTACAAAATACAAATACCAGACTTTGTTTACAAAGCTGTAAAATAATTATTGTTTACTGTCTGAGCATTGGAGTGACAAAGTACTTATGTACATAAATGGCTTTAAATACGAATACGAAATAATTAAATCGTTTGCCATGAGTTGAAATTTATCAACTTAACATGAAAGTTTTAAACTTCTTAAGGTCAGACAAGGCAATAAACAATGACGTCGCCGAGGCGAGGATTGCAGAGGACATCTTAGCAACATTACTTTGAGTTTCCGTAACTCGTAACTCGTGATAAGATTTCTTGATAAATTTGGCATTCATTTTCATTAGGTGTGGTTTTCAGTATACGATTAAATTAGGAAATCAGAAAAGTAAATAGTAAGCAAAAGGCGACCGAAGTCCTCCAGCGAGCTATATAAAATTTACGGTTTGGTGTTTACGGATGGCAGAATTATGGCGCAGTTGCGGCCAAAATTTGAAAGGGATTATCTCTAAAAATTAAATTAAATGCCATGAATGGTTCTACACAAAAATGAAAAAGGCTCCCCAACCAATTTGAGTTGTTGTTGTTTTGTTTCAATTTAAAGTCGGATACCTCTAAATTGATCATCCTCTATAATATTACACTAATCTGCACCAATCGCATGCAATTACTTTTGCTTGAGAAATTCTCTTGTTATCCGGAAGCAGTGATGGTAAATGATTTTTTGAAAAATCCCTACACAGCCCAAAAAAATTCCCTACTTTTCCCTACGCTTCAAAAAATTTTCCCTACAAAATTCTTCACATATTTTTCTCCTGTGTTTACACTGTAATGAGGCACTTGCAACGTCAAAATTGAATTATTTGCATAAGTTTTGGGCTTGGTGCTATTTTGACACTTTACAAGACACTTTAATAAGAAATTTTATTTCAAAAATATATATAAATACACATATATAATATATTATAAAAATATTATATATAAAAAGACTAAAAATTACACTTTTTCATTACATTCAGTTCTGTTTAAAACAAGACAGAGTTTCTATTTTTTCAGAATCCGCCACGATTACTTTTAACATTGGGATAAAATGGTCCACCACTTGCAGGGCGACATTATGCTCAGCGAAGAACATGCTATATCTATTTTCGATTATTTCGATATTATTTTTGGAACCATTTGGATTACTCCGCTTTTTCTTAAAAAAAACTGTTTAAAGACACCTAAATTTTTTATTGTCTTCATATTTTTTTGGTACGTTTTTGCTTCGACGTGCTTCTGCAAATCAGAATTGCTGCAGTTCAAAACTTTGACGCACTCGGCGCATTTGCATTTGAATGGATCGTAAGCCACAGCTTTCAACCAGCCACTAAAATTGTCGTCGTCAAGCCACTTGTTATTGAACTTTTGTTTCCGATACTTGAATTTTTCTCCTGGTGTTCCTCCGAAAAGTCAGTCGAAGAGGAGGAGCTCATTTCTGTAAAATATATAAATTTTAAATATAAAAAAAGCTAAAACTAAAAAAAAAACGAGGGACAACTAACAATTTTCGCGCGAAGAAAAAATCGCGTTAGCGTTAACGAATAAAAAATGGCAATGTTGCCGTATTAACGCTTTAAAAGTATGCTGCCATAAGAAAAAAAATACTGGCATGAAATCTTACTGCGGGTTTTTATTTTAAATGAACTTTTTTAATATTTCCCGCTATTGTAAAATTTTTTCTGTCCTTTTTGAAAATTCCCTACATTAACAGAATTTAAAAAAATCTGTCCTTCTTTTTCGACAAATATCCCTACATGTAGGGAATTTTCCCTACAATGTCCACTTGCAAAATAATTAGCAAAGCGTTAAGACCTAGAAAAATGCGTGGAATATAGGTTCCTACCTTTTCCAATGAATACTCAGGACATTGCCTCTAACTATTAAATTCTTTATTTATTATTTAAAAAAATATCGCTTGCATGTCAGTGAGTTTGTGAGAGAGTCTGAGTCTGATTTTATCGCCGAAGTCCAGATCCTCAAGATGTCTGGGGAAACTCCATACGATGCCTCTTTTGTGCAGGGTCAATTGCCTCATAACGTCGTCTATGACGAGAGCGAAGAGAAAGGGTGACAGGGGACAACCTTGCCTTACGCCTGCGTTGGTGGTAAATGGGTCGCTGATGTTGCCGTTGTGGAGCACTGCTAGTTCGGGGTTCTCCTACAGGGCTCTGATGAGGCAGATTATCCTAGCGAGAACTCCCTTTCTACTCAACGCAAGCCATATTGAGTCTGGTTTGGTTGTATCGAACGCCTTCTTGAAGTCGACGAACAGCATGTAAAGCGAGGACCGTCACTCGATTGATTTGTCTACTATGGTGCGAAGAGTGTTGGCTTGGTCAGTATGGGCGTCCCTTAAGGAGCGTTCGATACAGTGAAGTCTGCCTTGAATGATCGCGGCTGGAATTTTGTAGATGGCGTTCGGATTGATCCTCGTAAGTTGCCGCATTCGCGCAAATCGCCTTTCTTGGGCAGCTTCACGACGATGCCTTTTGCCCACGACAGAGGCAGCTATTCATTGTTGTTGTTGTTGTTGTTTTAACAGCATAGGTAGCCCTGTCAGTGTAGGCACATCATCGTTCGTCTTCGTCTAGCTCATCTAGGGGTAGGCCCAGGAAACATGCTGTTTCTACAGGTTGGGTCCAGAGGGAGAGGGTGGTTAGATGAGTCGGTTTAAGGGGGCATGTGAAGAGGTGGTTAGTGTCGTGCGGGGTACCTGCACATGCCGGACATGTGTTTGGTATGTCGTAGTCGATTCTGGATATGTAGGAGTTTATCCTGCTACAGTATCCAGAACGTAGTTGTGCCAGTGTTACACGAGTCTCACGGGGAAGCTGGAGCTCTTCGTCTGAAATAGGTGGTGGTTGGACTCCGATTACGGCATTCACAGGACGGGAATTCACAAAGGTGGTAACGGTCTCCCGGTGAATGTCGTTTATTGACTGTCTAAATACTGTCCGGTCCAGTTATTTGTCTTTGCCCCAAGTGCTGCCGGCCAGCGATTTGAGGACCTTGTTGCGATTTTGGACTTTAGTGGCAATTGCGGTTGTGTGCGCAGAGAAGGAGAGCAAGCTGTCAAAGGTTACACCCAAAATTTTGGGGTTATTTACCGTCGGAATTGGTGTATCATCGCCTTTTACCTTAAGGGACAGCTTGACCTCCTTTGTCCAGGTGGTAAAGAGGGTCGCCGTGGACTTTGTGGAGGAGAGTTGGAGATTCCTCGCAGTGAAAAAGCGAGAAAGGTCGGTGAGGTAGTTGTTCACTTTGGAACACAGGCCATCGATGTCATTGCCCGACGCCATTATCGTGCAGTCGTCAGCGTATGAGATCAGGGAAACTCCCGCTGGTGGTTGGGGGAGCTTCGAGATGTAGAAATTGAACAGCAAGGGAGAAAGGACACGACCCTGCGGAACACCTTGCTTAATCTTTCTCTGCTTTGACGTTTGATCTCGAAATATCACTGACGAGTGCCGACCGCTCAGATAGTTCGCGGACCACCTCTTCAGCCCTGGCGGGAGTGTCGACTGATAAATATCATCTAGTAGCGTGAAGTGGCTGACTGTATCGAAAGCCTTCTTGAAGTCCAACGCTACTAGGACAGTCCTCTCGCAGGGGCGGTTTTGGTTAAGCCCGCGATTTATCTGGGCGTTTATGGCGGTGAGTGCAGTGGTGGTGCTGTGCACTCGGCGAAAACCGTGCTGATGTGGGGCTGGGGCCAGGTGTTTCGTGTAGAGTGGGAGTAGGAGGGCTTCAAGTGTCTTCACTACTGGGGAAAGGAGAGTTATCGGCCGATAAGACTCCCCTTGGTTGGCGGGTTTCCCAGGTTTCAGTAGTGGGACCACTATCCCTGCTTTCCACTTGTCAGGGATGATGAGAGTGTCCAGGGACAGATTGAAAACCCTAGTGAGGAATCCTACTCCCAGGGGTCCCAGATGCTTCAGCATCAGCGCGTTTAAACCGTCAGGGCCAATGGCTTTCGATGATTTCGACTTGTTGATGGCCCCCTGAACCTCATCACCGGAGAAAGTAAGTGGCGCACTGTCGTTCGTCACTTTGTGCTGCCTTCTGGTAGCACGACATTTCGTTCTGTCGCCCGAAGTGCAACCGTTGAAGGTGATAGCCACCTTGTCGTTGTGCTTCGTCGGGTTTGACAGGGACCTAACGGTGGACCAGAGCTTACTCACCCCAGAGGTGAGATTGCAGGTCTTCAGGTGCTCAACCCATTTAGTCTGCTTATGCTGATTTACCAGTTGCTTTTCATTGTCTCAGACGGTGGTGATGTGGGGATGCAGAATTTCCGCTGAAATTCGAGGGTCGGCAATCAGTAGTTCTAACTATATGCCATCTTCGCCCGCGACTTTGTTGAGCTTCAGCTTTTTGATTGCATCCTTGATATTCGCTAGACTGGGACAGGGTTTTGCTATTTTGCTGCTGGTTGTTATGCCCCGAAACAGGCAAGTAGGTTTATTTTTGCACGGAATTTTCAAACGACCCTCGTATAATATTTGGAGATATTTACTACATATGCACTACATATAAACACAGTATTCATGTAAACGACCGCAAGTAGCGTCCATACATATTAAGTAACGGAAAACAAAACAGTGTCTATTTTGCGCTAATAATGAGAGACCAAAAACTTTTCCAGCATATATACAGATATGTGCACATGTGTTTATAAGCGCGCATGTATGCGTGTCTATGTGCTCGAGTATCCGAATGGTGATAAATCATGGCAGTAAAATCTACTTGAAAATTCTTTTAATAAACTCTCAATAATTTTCATCATAAATTTCAGCACGCAACGTCGCATCAACACCATTCCCTTGTTATAACCATAGTTTACAGCACGCCAACAGAATTAGCAGCAACAACAACAAACATTGAAAACATTAATTTCTGCTAACGAAGCCAGCACTAGCAAAGCAAATAGTTTTGAAAGTATCGCATGACTTGAAACGGCGGGCAGGAGAGAGGTTGGCGGTCAACACTTTTCCTTTGCCGGTGGCGGGGTACGATAGCACAAAGCGAACAAATAGATGTGTGCTGGTGAAGAAGGTTACTGATGGCTTGCAGCATAATTAGAAGATTTACAATTATTGATTTGCAAAAATAGCAAAACTAATAAAATATGAAAAATATTTTTTTTTTTTTATTTTATCTATGTAGTTTTCATGTTCTCGTTTGCCATCATGTAGGTGTTGTTCTTGTTTTTTGGTTTTTTACAGCAAGTGAGAGGAGCATACCAATGCACTCATTCACCAACTCGCCCCGCAAGTAAACATTTTTTAAGTGATTTTCAATTTATGAGAAAACGCTGCGCATTAATTGCAAAGTTGTAACACCGCGGCGAAAGTTGGTGTTAGTGTTTGTGTTACTTGTTGGCGGCAGTGATGGGCACACGGGGGTATGGGGTTGGGACAGAGAGAGCTCTTTGATTTTGCTATCGTGCACTTTGAACTTTCTACCGCTAATAAGAAAATCAAAGGCCACAGCAGTAGCAACAACATCGAATTCATCAGTCACTGCAACACCAATAACAGCAACAACAACTGAAGCACAAGCACTAACACGCTACAGCTGAGGCTGTGCAGAAATTGGCTGAGTACTTTGAAGTCTTGGCAAAGTTTTTGTTGTAGCAAATTAAAACAACAAAAAGGTGCAAATGGGAAAGTAAACACGCTGTGCCAGGAAGTGAAGAGAAGGGCATAAAGCCAGCGAGTGTGGCAAACAAGTTCCTTAACAGAAATAAAAAATTAAAGTGCAGTATTTAAAAAAAATAATAAATAACGAAAAAAATTATAAAATTTTATATTAACCAAATGCCGTTTGAGTGTTTGCGAATGTTAACAGGGAAAAGTGGAAAATACAGAAGCAACTAAAGGTTGCAGCTAACCAGCTATGCCACAGCAACAAAGACCAAGTAGAGTGATCAACTGCTGTCAAGAAGTTAGTACTGAAGAGCTAAAACGAATACACAGTGTTGGGAATAATAATATAAATGACTTACTGAGAATTTTATATATCGATGGTTTTCGAGAAAAGCGACACAACTCAAAATTAACTCAAATTCGGAGTTTTGCCGTTAAAAGCAAAAATCAACTACAGGGTTTATATATTTTTATCTGGAAAAGCGTCATAAGCGAATCTTGAAGCAATTCTGAGAGATGGTATTAGTGCCGTTTTGTCAGATGATCGAATTGGTGCGTCAATTATCTAGAAAACTGACCCACCTCAGTAGTTTGTATTTTGGAATTGTGTCACTTTTCTCGAAAACCATCGATATATTGTACTAGCGTCGGTTTAGCAGATCTGCTTTGATTTGTAAGATAAAACTATTTTTTTTTTATTTTGTTTTATTTTATAAAGGTTTACATAACAATAAAATTATTATACAAACTAAAAGTAGTGCAGCGCTAGCATCGGAGGTTTTCGGCTGGCAGGTTGATTATGGCTCGATTAGATCCGACGAAGTAGATCAGTGTATTTGAGATAGTTATATAATATAGATATGTTGGCTTCAGTTGGATTTTTTAATATTTCAAGAGGGTCAATGTTGCGAAAGTAATGATGTTTAGTCGATGCAAGGTTACGGCATGAAGACAGAATGTGATTTATACTCAGGGTGGAGTTGCAAAACATGCATAGATTGGGTGCAATGCCTTGAAGTATATGAGCGTGTGTAATTATTGTGTGGCCTAGTCGAAGGCGTATGTATGGTGTGACCATATTCGTTGGGATTGACTCACTAAAACCTGGTTTTACACGCTTAAGATTAACTAAGGAGTATGGATGGTTATAATTACTCCACTCGCGTAGGAGGTCACTTTGCCTTTGGTGTTTTATGAGACTGTAGATGTCATGTTTAAAGACGATATTAGTTTTAATGGTAGGGGTGATTCTCATTTGTTTTGCAATTTGGTCAGCATGTGTATTACCATTAATATCTGCGTGGCCAGGAATCCACATAATTTTGATTTTTTGTGGTTTGGTAGTTAGTGTCTCTCTTATAAAATCAATTATGTAGTTAGAGTTGTTGTAGTTCTGGATGGCCGAAAAGCACGATAAGCTATCAGTGCACACTACGAATTTGAACTTGTTTTGGATTGCATACAAAAAAGCGTTAAAAATTGCAACTGCTTCTGCTGTAAAGATAGAACAGAATGGTAATAAGAGCCCATAAGTTATTATATCGTTTTGCTCTTTTACGACGGCATATGAAGTCTGTTCTGTCTTAGACCCGTCGGTATAGATCAGCTTCCAGCCCATGGCTCTGTAATTCGCTGCGATTTCAGAAAAAATGGATTTATATTCTTCACGGGATGTATTCGCTTTACGTTTCAGTGCTAAATTGTTAATAAAGGACGCCTCTTTAAGTAGCCAGGGTGGGTTTCGATGTTGTTCTGATTTGAACCCTTTGCAGCGGTAGGTTGTTATCTTTAGCAAATTTGAGATAGAGATGGATGGTTGACGGTATCTTAGGAATACGCTTTCGAAGTGTAGCAAGCTGTACATCTTTTCGAAGTGCGTTGTTCGATGTTGTTATAAGTTTAGCGTAAAGTTTACCAATATAGTCTTCTGCGTTATCTGCGATAGAAGTTAGTCCAGTTTCCGCAAAAATATTCTTCAGAAGAGTTGTTGGAAATGCTCGTAGAGATCTTCTCAGAGCTGTATGGTAGGGAGCCGAGAGTAGCTTTAATTTAATTTTAGCATTATGTCCGTAAATCTCCAAGCCGTACTGATAAATTGACGTGATAAGAGCCTTTGTGACGGTTATCAACAATGCCGAGCCGATAAATGAGCGCTTTGTGGACAGGTACTTAATAACTTCTAATCTAGAACTTAGTTTACTTCTTATATAATGATAGTGTTCTGTAAAAGTGAAGAGGAGAAGAGGCTTTGAACTCGAGGTTCATGACCAACAGTGGCTAATTACATTCGTATTAACCGCTTCAAGCTACTGATGAATTTCCCCAAAGAGATGATTCCACCTAACCTTCTAGGCAGCTTCTGCAGAAAGGACTTGAAGAAAGAAAAATCTTACGGAATGATGAGTCTATAATCCAAAGCGAAAGTGGTATTCTTCATTGGCCGTTCAAAACTAGCAAAAATTCCTTTTAGACAACATTTTGGAGATGTTTCTTTCTAAAGGCAAAAGCATGAAGCACAGAATGAGTTCAGAATAGACTTCGACTTAAGTTTTTAAGCTGGTTGTTTTGTTAAAAATGTCGGAGTATAATTTTTTCCGGATTTGATTCCTTATCAATAGTCTTTTTTTTTGCCGAAACTTAATAAGAAAGGTAACGTAACTTTCAAGAGCTTCCAGAAGCACATTGGAGACACCAAGCAGCATTTTTATCTTTCCTTGGTCACACCGCTCGGGAGCATAGGACCTCGACAAGACTATTCCATCATACACTTGAAGATAAAATGCTGCCCAAGTAGCAACAGAAGCTGCCTACTTCGAGCTCGGTACTGTCGATTTCAAATTTTTGAGTTGTGTTCAGGACGAGTTTAAGCGCATTACCTTAGTTTTGACGACATTTATTTGACGTGGAATGACCGTCGGATATAATTTTCTTCTAAATTTTTCCATTTACGCCAGTTAAAGGTATCCAGGGAAAGGACGTCTTTGGGCTGTGGGAATAGACTGTACAATTTTGCACTTGGATACTACTTCGGTATGGAATTAAACTGCTTCCACATAACTTAAATGCAAGTTTACTATGAATTAATACATGAAAATGATCTTATAGTGAGTAACGTGTTTGAATCTATGTGAAATTAGAAAATGTGAAAAACTGTAAGCTAATCAATTTATATAAAAATTTCAACGAAACAGTCCGCTCCGATAAATTTCCCCAGCACTTGAGGTATGTAGATATGTATTTATGCACACATACACGTACATTTGTATGAATTTAAATATCTATGTATTCAAATTGATGCAGCCAGCCACGAGTGGAAGCCCAATAAGCATGGATGAAGACGTACTGATGAGCTGATATAACTGCAAGCGAGGCAAATAAAGCATCTAAAGCAGCACTCGACGTAAACGGAGCGAAAGCATACAAAGGGAGCTTTATGGGATGGAGATGGAGGAAAACTTCGAAAGTAGAAGTAAATGCCGGAAAATTCTATCAAAGAAATGAAGAAAAATAAATTGATAATGAATTGTATATAAAAGCATCAGAAAATTAAGAAAGAATTGCAAAAGAAGCGGTGCATAAATATTCAATGTTGTACAGTGAAAGCACGGAGGTAGATGGGGCGGGACAAGTACGAAAGGAAAAAATCAATATGCAGATTAAAACATATTTAATGAGGATTATGAATTGAGCAATTAAATATGAGCAAAGGGCAAAAGAATGCAGCAGTCAAGTAAAAAAAATTGCATGAAAAAGAAATTTTATGTAAATTGAATAAAACTTGGAATTAATTTTAGAGGAGAGGAATTCTCATAGTGAATAATAAAATACGGTGAACTGTAAATAGATTGATGAGTTGCATGCTACGTTAATTTAAAAGTTCGATGACTAACACTAAACTGCTAGACTTCGAATTTTAAATTGATATAAAATAACGAAAAAAATTGATTGGGCAATCTTTGATATTTTTGGTTCTCAAATCGCTTGCCGGCAGCACTTGGGGCAGAGGCAAAGAATTGTTGCTATCGACATTTAAGGCAATTGGCCGGCCGGTTCTAAGCTATGTTTCGCATGTCAGGTCACCTTGAACCAGTGACACGCATTGGATAAAGCTCTGACATGCCAAAACACTGTGATTCGGACATCGACGGGTTGCCTCCTGATGTCCCTAATACGAGTACAGCACCTTCATCACGAGGCCCATATGCTACCTGTGCAGGAGCATAACAAACTGCTCAGCAAGCAATTTTTGTTAGGGTGCTACCGCAAGTTTCACCCTTGCAGACACTTGATTGCCTCCCAGGCACGTCAGGAGACTCCTAAAAACTACGCTGACAAGATCCAGGACAAAACTAACAGACATTTACTGGACCAGATAGTGTTAAGATAGACAATAAACGACATTCATAGGGAAATTGTTACCACCTTCATAAGCTCTTGCCCAGAAAATGCCGTAATTGGAGTCCAACCACCACCCATTGCAGATGAAGAGCTCCAGCTTCCCCGTGAAACCCCGGGTACCACTGGCACAATTACGTTCTGGATATCGAAGTAGGCTAAACTCCTAATTATCCAGAATTAGCCCTAACATACCAAACATATGTCCGTACGACACTAATCACCTTTTCACATGCCCTTTAAAACCTACTCTCATTTAACACTCCTCTCTCTCTGGACCGAACCTGTCGAAACAGCATGTTTCCTGGGCCTATCTTTAGATGAGCCAGACGAAGACGACCGATGATACGACCCTACACTGACGGAGCTTGTATTACTGCTACAACAACAACAGCAATTGATTTCAATGAGTGTAATGGCTGTTCTTTTCTCTTTAGCCCAAATATGGGAGTTTTGATAATTGATGTAGCCATTAAGCGAAAAATAGGCCTGACCTCTGAACACCATAAGTTAGCTTGAGCGCGCGATGAACACAACTCTACAACTTGTAAACGTAAATCATTCCATGATGAAATGTGAATATATGTATTTAGTTTGACAACAGTCAGGCGCGATCTATCAAAAAAACCCTGATCACCCTTTACATTTTATACTTTCGTTTGAAAAAGAGCGAGTGGATTTATATTGCGACAGCTGGTCTCTCAATAAACGGGGTCAAAGCTGATCCTTGTAGTATAAGAACTTCTTTTCGTTACTAGTCCCCCCTGCCTAACTTGCCGCCAAGAGAGCTCGTAAGCCTCATAGGAGGGATCTCATTTTAGTCACATTCAGCCGGTTACTCTGATTTTAGGATATAATGAAGCCTGAGTGAAGTTAGTAAAGGTTATACAAAAGCGGTACTAAGGTGGATGTCGAATCTGCAAGGCTTCAAAAACGGATTTGCTGTCGTTGCATATGACATGTTTTTTGCTGGTTTGGGAGGCAAACATTGCTGCTTCATGCAGTGCAGCTGCTGTGTGTGTGTAGAAGAAGTTATGAGAAGTGCTTTCAAATGCAGCCTAAGTTGGAGGCGTTGCTCGACGTCATTATACACATCGCACAGCTGCTTACATATCTTTTTTACTCTCCTAACACAAGGTTCGCAATTTCAGTTGCGCTTAAAGTGACACTTTTCTTAATTTTTTATGTTTAATTATTCTAATCGAAATACTCCAAATAGAAATATAAAAGTCACAGTCATACAAGCCCAGTAAGCGATCGTATCCCATTAAATCGAGTATCCCATTAAAATATTCAGAATTTTGCTGAAAAAAAGTCTGCTGCGAAAGATTTCAAAACCCATTATATTTATTTATGTATCAACATATATTTCCGCAAATGTAGGACAAATAGCGTTTTTACTTCACTTCGCACCTACAAGGCTCATTTCTGTGCGCTGCACATTTCCGAATTTTTTTAGCTGAGCTAAGTAGCTCGTTACAGCGATTTTATCTCAGTAAAGATTTATAAAATAAATGTTCACATTCACTCACATGCACAAACACAAATCAAATACATATACATACGTAGTATATCTCTGAGAAGTTTTTAGCCAATTTTTCTACTAGGCATATATGCGCCTACATACACATATACGCACATATAAATACACATATATGTTTGAGTTGGCGTGCGTGTTTGTGTTTATGTTGTGAAATGGATTAAAAAGCTTTTTATTAACCTTATCAAAGGAGATGGCAAAAACTTATGGGAATCAACGTGGCAAAGGGCAGGATAGAGAAATTCGAAAAGGATGCAGAGGGTGAACAACATTAGCCACAATAGCAAGGCCTCTGCACTGCCCTACTTCGAAGCAGCCACATCTTCGCTGAACCGTTTGTTTGATGAGCGAAACTTTTCCGCTTTCACATAAATAATTTTTGCGCTTTTAAATTATTGTTTGTTGACTTTCTCTTTTACGATGAGGCAAAAAACTTACTTGTCAGCGCGAGTTTCCGTTAAAGCGCGCTTTTCAGTCGCAGCGTGGGTGAGCGCCGTTTTCATTACGCCTTTTTTATACACGCGCCGTAGTGCATCGGGGGAATTAAAACTTTGTGCAAATAACGGTTGATTGCAATAGCCTAATGGTATCGAGATATATATTTTAATATAATATTCTTTTTTTTTCTCATTACTTTCTTGAGGAGCATAGAGCCTCTAGCTTGTGTCATTTCCCCAGCTTGTATTTATAGAAGATAAGTCATGCCGAATGGATCTTTTCCAGATTTCCTTTGGCCGGCTGCGACTTCTGTTTCCTTGAGGATTCCAATCTAGGGTTATTGTTCTGATGCTTTAGGGCAGTGTTTTAAGATCTTGGCCTCTGTAAACTAACCAGTTCAAAATTTTAGGCTTAGTCATTCCTCCAGTTTTTAACGAATTTTTTCTCCACCCACTTTCTGAGAAAATCGTTAATATGAGGAATGTTTGCCCCTTTTTAGCTAGATGGTTCGCTGTTTCATTGCTCGCATATCCGTTATGTCCAGGAACTCGATCTATGTAGTAACACCGTGTTGAAGTTCTCTAACATTTTTAAAATCTTCAAGCAGTCTTTTATCATATTTTAAATGATTACAGTTGACAAAAAGCATTTCAAAGCCGTCTGACTATATGAAAGTATGCAAATATATGTTCCCCTCTATACCCTACGCATTTTCTTTTCGTAGACTTTTTATGTTGTTATGGTTTTAAAGGGTCACCTTTATAACTATTAGTATTGTTGATATTCAGCAGCGCCACTGGTAACTCGTTTCTTGGGGTTTATTCAGTTTTTCCAGAAATCGAAATTCGTAACTCATGCAAGAAGCTCTCACGCTTTGTGTGTTTTCGATTCTCCAAAATTAAATCCGATGTTGGATGAGTTGACATAATATATGGGTTACATCAGTCAGTAACCTTGTCTAATACTACAAAGATTCGTTCGGTACGAAAACAGTAAAGGATCCAAACAAAAGCGCACAGTACGTATGTAAGTAGGCGAAACGGTAGTGGCGCCCTCCAAGGCGCACTAAAGCGCCGTTTGGATAACATCGTTTAGGTTGGTGCACTGCCGCAGGCAGTCGAAGAAAGGATCATCAAGTGACCTCACTCGTCTACCTGGGCATTTACAAAGAAAATGATTAATAGTCCCCATCTCCGAAGGGCCCTATAGCTTCTACAATAGGAATTAAATTAAATTAAACCTAGCTTTTCTGCGTGTGTGCCGATCATCCTATGACTACAGCTACGATTTCGTAAACTAAATGGCGTGGAAGTTGGAAATTGTAATGGGGCCAATAGGTTTTCGAAATACCACCGATTGAATACAATGAAACCAATTTAGCCCACCTCTTTCTGGCAAGTTCATCAGCAACTTCATTTCCCTCTATGTTTCTAAACTCAGATCAGAGAAATGTTAACTGCATACCCAAGATATTTGATCTGCTCCTTACAGGAAGTGTCCAGTTTGGGTCTGCACCAGGCCCTTGATGGCGGCTTGACTAAACATGCTGTATGGCTGTAGGATTGCAAAGACTTCTGTCTGAAAAACACTAAAAGTATTTGGCAATTTTAAGAAATTATTTAAGAAGTTATCTACTAAGAACTTGGCTGATTTAGAGGAAATTCCTGCTGATTTAGAGGAAATTCCTGCTCTGACTCCCGATTCCATCTTGGAGCCGTCAGTGAAGATAAATATACCATCTTTGGTTCAGATTTTCCCATTATTCCAATCCTGCCTATTTGGAAATTTTGACCTGGCACGACCCTCAAACTCCAGTTTGCGGATAGCGAGACCTGTGCGAAGCTCAGAGAAATGCGGTACTAACTTCTTAAAAACACTACTATGTCCCATGAGCGATTGCCTCCAGCGACCACAGTACGTAAGCCTCGAACAGTAACTCTGATTTTTGTAATTCTACTAAAATTACTACCTCAATTTGAATGTCCTTTCAAAAATCATAATTTTAAGTTAAGCTTTATTTATTCAGTAGTCAGAAGGATGATTTGTATTGCTTCACTTAATAAATAATAAATAAAATAAAAGGTATCCCAAAAATGTTGTTTTAAAAACTGCCCAGCAGGAGAATGCCCTTATACTACAATGGATTTGCGATTTTATAAGGCTTACAAAGTCGTAGATTCATGAGATAGTGGCTTATTTAATAAAATGGGGGAATCGAGTCGGAGTTTTCCTTTCATTTGTATACGTTTTTAGGAAAATTGTGGCAAGGCTGTTGGTAAATGTTTTAAAAAGTGTCTTAAATATTGTAGATAACTAAATAAAAAATGTAAAAGCTAAATCATTAAATAATCACTCTTAAAATCTAGCTTCAAAAAAGTGTTACTGGCGCGAGCTTTGTCACAAATCCAACTGAAGCTGCTTGCAGTGGAAGTACACAGAACTGTAACACCACTTCACATCTACATACCTATTTGAATAATTCTCATATATTCACTGTGAAGTTGACGCAAAGTGCGGGGTTGTGACGGAAAATGGCCTAAGGGGGCGAGTAATGGAAGGCAGGAAGTTCTGCTGCTCTGACTGTTTGCATATCATTGACATTATAAGCGTTTGAGAAAATCAACAATAACAAAAAACAGTTAGCTAGCTCTTTACAAGCATAACAGAAAGCGCAGAATACACGTACATATGTTGACATATGTACTCGTATCAGTGTGTTTGTTTGTTTGTTTGTATATATAAACACTTGAGCGCTTGATTTTGTTAAAAGAGCAAAAGCCAAGATCTCTGTTCTGTTATTTTTTGCCCCAAGTGCAAACATAAACAAAGCTTGTTCGGCCTCATAAGTACATTTCTACATACATTTGCATATTTTACAGACAAGCTAACATGTGAGAATACACAGGCACTGGCTTTTAGGCCTCTCAACGGCAACTTGGCTTAATATTTTACAAATTTTTGCTTATCTTTCAGTTTGCTACTTTACATTTCTTTATTTTTTTTTGTTTTGCCATAGCTTTTTGCTGCGGAAATGCCAAGTCAAGTTGTACAGTTTATCATCGCTGCTGTTCTGTTTTTTCTCTTTTTTTTTGTGTGTGTTTTTGTTGTTGCGCGCTTTCGGAAATAACTTATGCTGAAATGCTCCAGCCACATCAACATGACACAATTCGTTGACTTTTCTGTCATTTTGACTTTTTTGTTTGTTTCCAAGTAAGTTTATACATTTTCGTGTCTGCGTATGTGTTTGTGCTTTTGCCGCCGCGGCGTCATATCCTTTTGCTGACACCACTTTTCATAAATGTGCATTTATCTTTCCTGATTACGCGTGATTGCCAAACAGATTTGCCATCATTAAATGTGGCAAAGGCATGCTGATAGGGTGGCACTCCGCTCCCATCTCTGATCATCGTTGGAAAACAAAAAACAAAACAAATCCCACGGCAAGCGCATGCACGTAAGTTGAGCGCTGCTTGTTTCGTTTTATTTGTTTTGTAATTATACACTTATTGTTTTTGTTTTTAATTACAAGCATTATTGTTGTTGTATATCATACTGCTATCTTTTAACGCACTCACCTCTACAAGTGTTCTTTACAAATCTCAACATTACTCATACGCCATGCACGACAGTCAGGCAGCATACAGAGGAGTAGTGGATTTGGGTAGGCCAGGAAATCAAAATTGAAGACTCGCGCACTCAGTAGAGTGTCCCACTTTACTTATAGAGTAGTGATCGTGATAAAATTCACAATGTAAGTTTATGTAGGTCTAAAGAACGAAACTCCAGCAGCTTTAGCAAGACAACGGAGGGCCTTTCATCAAATACAAATGTATAATATTAATTACGGTGCATATAATAATGTTTACACTAAAATCCCTGTTAATTTGCAATTATTATTATCTAAGTAGACAATTGAGAAGTTAGGTTGGCTCTCGATAAATAAAAGCCTTTCGCTTTATAGCATACTTCTCAGAAGCTTGGTTGAATGAGCTTAGCATAATAGTAGGACAGCAAATTTAACGCAAGCTTCTCTACTGATCAGGTTTTGGCGTTGGAGTACTTATATAAAAACACTCTAGACATGAAAACATTCACTGAGGCATAGGAAGGCCTTTCTCTTCTTGAAAATTCAAGAAACAAGTCATGAAGGACTTATCTTCACTTGGCGCCTCTCATTGGTGGCGACTAGGTGAGTGTAAGAGAATATTGGCGTACTTTCTTGAATTCGTCCAAACTGCTCCATTAAGGAAAACTAAGTTGGAGTGATTTTGTTTTAATTACAAGTTTTATTTTTCTGCTTTATCCAAAAACATGAACTTTTCCCGGATCTGTGAATTTCCGCTGCCGCCCTGCTAAGTACCGCTAAAGTTACAAGCAAACTTAATAGTTTTTATGCTCAAAGAAACGCATTCGCTCGTTAAGACTACTTGAGTTTTGTCATCGCTAATTTGTTATACCGGACAACTTTATCTTTTTTCTTTTTATTTTCGGAAGATATTAACGGTATAAACTATGTTTTTCGGAGTGGCTTCTGGAGCTTAGTCCGATAGTCTTTGACGGAATAAACTATGTTTTTCGGAATAGCTTTTGGAGCGCAGTCCGATAGCCATCCGAGATATTCATTTTTTTAAGCAAGTTTTTTTAACATTTTTCCTTTAAGTTTATGGTCATACAGAGGACACACTTCATAAAAAATTCCTCTTTGTGCTACCATCTATTAGCGATACAAACATGGTATATACTCACGAAAGATATTAGTGTATGCTGAACAAAGGAGTGGTAAATAGATAAGTAATAAAAAACTTTGCTTTTGAAATTGTCAAAAAGTGACTTTGATATGACTTTGATATGACCTTTTCATATGTTCAATATGTATCAACGATCAGGAAGAATACCTTCTGTGAGAGAGGGTATATGGGCCAAAATTATATGGTCTGAGAATGGATTCCACGAATGCAAGCTGGTGCACATTTCCTTGGATATTATGAAGTAAATCTTACCGAGGGGGGAACCTCTAATCTTTTCCGCCAACTTTGGTGTAATGACTTATCTGAGGTTTTTTTGTTTTGTTTTCGTTGGTCAATTAGATTATTAAAATAATATTTCTAAACAGGAAGCAAACGCATGCCTTGGTTCTTCTGAAAATTTGCATATAGTAAAAACCTATCACTAAAGATCATAAAAAATTATGAAATAAAAGTGATCGAACAAAGACAATCTTAAGAAAGTCCAAATGCGATCTTGAATCGCAGGCCTTAAAACAATATGGAAGGCAAAGGAATAGAATACTTATAAGAATAAGCTTTTTTCCAAACTACTAACATTTCAGAATACTACAACTGCGATTTATATTAATATGCATATGTGATTTCTAAGACTGGTAAAAGAGCAGCTCGTGAGTTTTGTTAGTGTCTTTGCCGGACAATGTCCATTGCGCATCCAAGTGTTGCGACTTGGTATTGCTTCGAGACTGTTTTGCTGTAACTGTCTGGAGGATTAGATGGAATCATCTCAGTACCTTCTCCTCAGCTGTTTTGCTCTCGCTGGGTTGAGATTTAGACCTTTTTTGCACCTGCGTATATAGCAGATTTCGATATCCCACATCTGATGAATTTTTTCAATAGCTTGCAGCAAATTTAATTAGCCATCATTCGGTCGCCACCTTTTTTGCTCTTCCCCTCTGTTTTCCTCTGTGTGACATCTCAAAGGACTAAGTGAACTCTTGCATGCAATTAAAAGGCCCTATAAGACCCCTCTAATTTCTAAATACGAAAACAAAGAAAACTTAATAGAACATACTATAAATTTATACGCCAAAACTTATCCACGTCCCATCTTCCAACCACAATCCATTAAGTGTATATTTTTTGTAGTGACTTCGATGTCACGAGAGGGCTTAAGCTTGAAATATCTCGTAAATTCAGAACGAAATAAAGTAATAAATAATCAAAAATAAAAAATGTAAATAAATCAGCACGCAATTAAATTATATACTATTTTCGCAGCAATTTTCATATTTTTTCAACTCTTGAAAATAATTATGCTAAGGTATATAATTTATGGATGCGGTCAGCAACCACAAAAAGAAAATAAAAAGTGTGAGTATTACGGTGTTGTTACAAGTGAAAATACATAAATGTAGTTAGATATTTATTTATAACAGCAAAAGGAATGTTCCTATTTTTTATTTTTTCATTTATTAATTCTTTAATTTTTTTATCCTTTTTTATCCTTGACTACGTATATATAATATAAACTTTGTTGAATCTTTAAATGTAATATATTAATTTAAGTTTGATACTTTTCCAACTCCATTTCTCTGAGGAACGTTTCCCTCGCACTTTCGTGGGACTCTCAACTGTGATAACATCAATTTGTAGTACGCCTGATAGGTTACTTTCGAACGAAAATATATACATACGACGATATACTTATGTATTAGAGCAATCCACAATTAAGTACAAACAAACAAACAACCTGGATTAATGGCATTGTTTATTGGCACTTATATATATTTGCTATCTCAAAATACAGGTGGCAGGCTCATATGACACAGATAGGAACTGGAGTGGGGAGTTCAGTATGTCATGCTTCTGTGAAAGTTATTCACTCGAGTCGGAAGTTCTAGTTCCTTCTGCATAAGTGGTGCCGATTCGTTCCTCCGACTGTGATATGCATTTGACCTGCATAAAGAACGGAAAGGGCTAAATGTCTAGACCTTGTGCTAGATAAGAAGCTAAATTGAGACTCACAGTTGCAGATGAGGCATTGAAAGCAGCGACAGCGATGTGCGCATATAGTAAGTCAGTCGAAAAATGTAGTAAATATAATCCAAATAATACACTGGCTCTATACATCGAAATCCAAATACACCGACTCTATATGATGTTGTAGTGAGGTGATATGCCCTTGAGAATGATGAAAAGCTTAAAAGAGTTAACAAATTTCAAAGGCTCGAATAAGTTCTTATAATCGGTGCAATGACAGTCACGCTATCGAAAGAATGATATGCGACCCGCAACTTCTTTTCAGTAGATTTGTAGGCAACATACGATGCTAGGGGACAAACCCTAGTTACGGGCACGGGAAGATTCTCACCGTTATTTCGGAGCTTCCCAGACTGGTAGACTATGCACTATACTCCCACCACCTTCCCTCCGACTGGAAGAGTGGAAACTGGGCTTAATAAAACAGGGAGAGTCTATCCATGGACACACAGATTGCGTAAAGCTCAAGTGTAAGGTAAGTGGAGGTGTCTGTTCCGACCTTCTGGAGATCTTCTTTAGTTTTCGGCTGCTCTACCATTCCAGTGGTTTTCAGATTGAACAGTTGGCAATATAAAAGTCGTGAGACTGGTACGGTACGGCAGGGTACTGGGAAAATGATGTCTACATTTCCACTGATGGCTAGGTGGTGATAAAATGTCTCACAAAATAATCGATAATCTCGAAAGCACCCTTGAGATGTGGCGAATCTCTGAATGAAGTGGCTGACTAATTTCTCACAAATGTAACGCGGATAGGGCCGATGAACTGGTGAGCTCGGGCAGCTAACTGGCTAATCAGACATTTGTACACCACCACAAATTTGTTAACTAATTATTTATGAGAAGTGTTTAAGAATGGCGAACCTGCTAAACATAGTACACTGTGTTCTTAGTACACTGATTTCTGTTTCAATGAGCCGCAGAGGCAGATACACTCAAAGACTAGGCGTGCAAACACACGACTTCTGCTGAAGTTTTCTAGCGAAGAAGAGGAAGGGATAACCTCGTATCTTCTGTGTCACTGTCCTGCTCTATGCAGTCGAATATTGATTATTTGAGGTAGACATTTTCTGAATGATTGGAAATATCTTAGCTTTGTGGAAACCAGGTATTTTCTAAAATTTTTCAAAAGTTCCCATAGGTGTTAGGGAGATCAGAACAAGTTCCTCATGTGGCATCATGTGGCTTATGAGCTTTGATGGTTTTAACGGAGCGATGCTTGAGTGCCTTTAGAAGTTCATTCCGCAAGACGCGCTGTTATCTATATAATATCCAATCCAAGGAATAGCGGCTTAGCTTAGCTTGATGCCGTTTTAACATAAGCCCGTGATTGGTTAAATTAGGTTAGCCCGGTTGCTTGACAAGACACTGGGTGACCTTAAAGCCCATTGTGATATCTGCATTTGACTTTCTTTGTTGCTTAAACTATTTAGATCTTCTTAAGAAGGTAAGTAGTTCCTTCAATGAGAAATTTTGCCAGGAATTCGAAGAAAAAACCGCCAACATATTTGGCACGGCTTCTTTGAAGTGTAGAACATTCACAGAGGAGGGGATGTTTTCATTAACTGGAAATGTGCCGTTGGCATGACTTTAGTAGTTAAAGCGCTATGGTAGTAGCAGCTTGGGAAGCTTGAACCTTTGGGGATGGCTTCCAAAATGTTCCTGGGAATAACCTCTTTAAAAAATTGGGAGAAAAATGCAAGTAGAGTTTTTCATATTGGGTTAACTCAATATAAAGTTACATTGCAACCTGGTTCCGGAGTCAAAGAACGGCAACGGTTTAAGAAGGGTGTCAAACTTAAATAAGTTGGTTATTAAATATGGAAAGTTAATGGAAAGCAGCACAAATAAGAATGATCTCTGAACCAAGAAAAAGCACCGAGAAAGAGGAATCGAATCACCCTACCAGCTTATTGTCCACTTCTTCTAAAGTTATACATAGAATCCTTTTTTCTCAAAATAATGTCGTCCATTTCTAAATCATCAACTTGGCTTCAAAAAGACACGTGCCATCGAACAGGTACACGGGCTCGTAATTAGCGTTCACAAAGCTTTTGAGCAGAAGAAGTATTGCACAGCCGCATTTCTCGACGTATCCCAAGCCTTTGACTGCGTTTGCTTTGCAAAATAGAAGACACTCTACCCATAAATTATTACACATTTATCAAGTCCTACCTCAAATACCGATATTTCTTTCTTAAGCAAAATGACTGAACCTCTGAACTCTGTGAAAGTTTAGCTGGTATACCCTAGAGCAGTATAATGGGTCCAATCCTAGACTTCCTCTACACCCACGATTTACCAGTTACTGAGGAGACTATCGTCGGAAGTTTTGCACATGCACCGCTTTTCTCGCAATTGGCCTAACTCCCAGCAGGCTTCATTTAAACTCCAAAAAAGTTTTCGTAATTTAATTCAATGGCTAAAAGATTAGAGAATAAAACCCAACGAAACAAAATCAATTCAAGTGACTTTTACACTCAATCGAAGCTATTGCCCTCTCGTGAAATTCAATAATGTATTCATACCCCAAAAGAATTTTACAAAATATCCTGGTATGCACCTGAACAGCAAGTTTACATGGGAAACACATCTTTTCACTAAATGTAAGGCACTGTGATTCAAATTTCGAAATCTATACTGACTACTATACAAAAGACCAAAAATTTCAATGGATGCCTGCACTGATCAAATCATTAATTTCATCCGATGTGCTCTTGAGCTTCGCGATATGCAGGTAGGACGCCAGGTGTTGTTTTAGTACAGCGTTTTGAGCGCGTTTAGGTTAAATATGTCAAACTTTTCTGTGCAAGCGTCAGATTAGAAGGACCCTAGGCCAGAAATACCCTATGATGAGAAAGTACCGGAAATGTTTAAATAAAACAAAACATAGTTAAATTTCAGGCAAATTTATTTTATCTCCTTCAAAATATGACCCGCCTGAAGCAACACACATGTGCGAACGTTTAACCCAGCCCTCCATGCACCCTTGGTAGGCCGACGAAGGGATGACCTTCAGCTCCTTCATCGCATTCTCTTTGAGCTCCTCTATCGACTGAAATCTCTTTCCACGAAGTGGTAACTTCAACTTGGGAAACAAAAAGAAGTCGCAAGGGGCCATATCAAGGGAATACGGTGCTTTCACGATGGTATTTACTTGGTGTTTGGTCAAATAATCCAGCACAATTTGGGCTCGGTGCCATGGCGCGTTATCATCATGCAAAATCCAAGAATTGTTTGCCCACATTTCCGGCAGTTTGCGACGTACAGCATCTTGTTAATGATCCAATGGCGCTAAAAAATGACAGATGTGTGTCTTACAGTCCTACCAACATAAGGAAAAAACATGGACCGGTTCCCACGTGCGCGGTTCGTTTAAATTAAACATTCCCGGTACTTTTTGATCACAGGATATAAATAACAATCTTCGTATTACAACTACAGCTTAGTGACTCAACTTAAATTTTTTTTTTTTTTTGGAATTGGATTACCTGTAGAAACGCTAAATTTTAACTCCATGCACTGGAGTGAAAAAAACACAAAATACAGATATATGCGCACGAAATTCATAAGTTGAGAATAAAGACGTCGCTTATACATACATACATACACAGTACACGCATATCCACATAGTTTCTATTACTCACTTGCACTGCAGTTAATGGCCAAAGTGATATTTGACTAGCCATAAACGATGTTGTAAGAGTCGTCAGAAACACCTGCAACTAGCAAACAGCAACAACAGCAAACACTTAACACGAACATTAGCAGGCAATTCGTTAGGTAGTGTTGCTTTGTCATTGGCACAAAAACAACAATAAAACTACACACACATATAAAAACGTATGCTCCATCAGCTACACAAGAGAAGTAACTCATATTTCGTGTTAGTGGAACGATTATGAAGCTGCAATGCTGAAAGCGAGGTAGAGGTGCAGGAGTAGGCGATGACAATGCGAAAAATCAGAGCATAAAACAGTTGAAGAGTGGATACATGCAGAGTGCCTTCAATTTCTTTCGCTTGGCATGTAAGTGTCAGCAGTAGCAGCAGGAGGTGAGAGCGCGGTGGTCTGACGATTGTGGTCAGCAGTCATCAGCATTAAGTGCCACCGACAGTTGCACTAATCAGCCATATATCCCCACACTCTTAAGTTTCACTAACTCACAAACACGCATGCCACTTAACGCCCGCACACACTCACACGCACGCACACACACGCACTTACAAGTACTCTCCTCCATACTGCGTTCACTTTCACAAATACGGTTGCATATGACTTACTCGTTGCGGCCACTTAAGTTGTCATTAGGTGCTCGGGCATGAACGGACTGCAAATGACCTTCACACACAACACAGCCACCGTAATAGTGATGGCAGCAACAACAACATTCGAAACATTTTCATAGATAAACATCATGTTAATCTCTTTGGCAAGTGGCGGCGAATGAGTTTTTTGTTTTTGTTTTGGCATTTACTTGTGGCAAATCGCACAAGTTAAGTTCAAACGTAGTGTGCCTATGGGGCGTATACATTACCAGTAAAGTAGCGGCCAGCAGGCTGGTGTGCTCACACAAGAAAAGCGATGATGCTGATGGTGCTTCTGATGGTGATAATGGTGATGGCCTCAAGTGCGGCAGTGGCAACGAAGTGAAGTGAAAAGAAATCAACATAAGTAGCACAAGAAGAGGCATTAAGTATCATTATAACAAAAACAACAGCAACAGCAACAACAATAACAATAACAGCAGCAACCACAAATGAATCGAAGAAGGTAAATTGGTGTGCTAGAAACTGTGGAAAGAGTGTGCGAAAAAATCTACTTTCTGCAACTGTCAGTACAACTGAAGTGGATAAGCATTGCTGTTGTGCCTTCTTATGTGTATTTGTATGCATACCTGGGTGTATGTGTACGCGCACGTTTTTGTGGCCTGGCAAGTCGTTGAAGAGCCTCCAGCAACTATTAATGAAAGTGATTTTCGCCATTCTTGATGCCCTCACTCGCTCACCTCTCAGCCCTTTGCAAGCCAAATCTGCCATTGCTAAGCAGCCGTGCAAACCTCCTACAACTAACACTTTCGCTATTCGCCTGCTAAAACTCAACCCAGCCTTTTCGCAAAGTAAGCACAACAAAAAATATAGGAAAATAAGAAATAGTAGAAAAGCAAAGATGGAGGAGGAGGAGGAGAAGAGTGTGTGCGCCTACATATAAATATGGTTTCGTTTATGACCAAATAAAATAATGCAAATTGCCCTACAAAAAAATATTAGTCGACCCTTGGTACAACTATCAGACCTCGCTTGAAATGAAGTCCTTTGTTAGCCTTTTATTGGAACCGTAAAATGTTTATTACACTACTGCTGCTTGTTTTTATACGTATTTTGTGTACCCCGTGTAACTTGCCACATATGTGAATACCTATGTATGTGTTCGCCGAAAAGCTCTAGAAGTAAATATGTTGCTTGCTTGTACATATGCGCACACATACATAGGTTGCATGACTGGCAATTCGGTGGAGTCTTTCCTTTTGCAAGATCCTGCGTCGTTATTGCTGCTTCGTTTGCCATTTTTTGTTTGCATTATTGAGTCTATGATAATGCGTTATAGGCAGGTCTTGTTTTTCCTAGAACTTCGCATGTGTGCAAGTATGTGTGAACTACGCTTGCAAATGTGTTAACCAAGTGTCCCCACGTAGTTGGTTTTTTGCGAAGAGAAAATAAGTGCGTTCACATATGTCTACATAAAATATTTCTCTATATAAAAAAATGCAAGAAGTCGGAGGGTTTCCTTTTATATTTTGCGCCCACTAATGAAAACACAGAAAATTAAGAACGAAAATGAACTCATTGTTTTTCAAAATATTCCTTTTGGATGCAAACACAATTCCGCTTTCGTTTGAACCAATTTCCAAAGCAGATTTGTTACTCAGAAGTGCATATCTCCAAATACATTTTGTGAAAAAAATATTGGGACTTATTCATTTAAAAAACGCGCGTTACACATACAAGTAGTTATATCTACATTTTTTTTTTGCTGGACTGTTGGCACACCTGTCCTCTATAGCGTCGCTGAGTTTCAGCGTGATTTGTCAAGCAGCTTGTTTTTGGCACTTAATTATATCAGTCTACCGCAGGTGTGCTCTGCGATTTTCACTATGGATAAAAAAATCGAATAAAGAAATTTTCTTGAATGGGATTTCGAGTGTTGAATCATTGGAAATATTGCAGAAAGCCTATGGCGATTGGGATTTATCAAATACACGGGTCTACCAGTGATATAAAGCTTTTGCAGAGGGTCGAGAAGTTGTGGAAGACTTGCCCCCATTTGGTTGCCCAACACCATCTTAAGCGGATGAAAACGTCAACAAAATCAAGGAAATGGTGCTGAAAATCATCATGTAAGTTTGAGGAAGGTAGCTCATGACCTTTGCGTGTCTTACGAATCAATTCACAACATTTGAGACCATCATTTGGGCAAGAGACGCGTGGCTGCTCGACTTGTCCCAAGAGAGTTGAATTTCTTTCAAAAAATTCATCGAAAGAAGGTGGCTGAAGACATGCTTGAGCAAGATAATTCATACCCAACGTTTATCCAGCACATCATAACAGGTGATGAGATGTGGATATGAGTTTGACTTGCAAACCAGTCAACAAGCGGCTGAATGCCGCTATCCACATGAGCCGAAACCCAAACGAGCACGCCCAAGTCGGTCAAAAGTGAAAGTCATGCTACTCGTTTTCTTTGATTATCATGATGTTGTGCACTCGAAATCTCGGAATTCATTCCAAATGGTTCTACCGTAAATAAAGAATATTATTTGGGAGTTATGCGAGAGAGAATGTGCGTAGGAAACGGTCCAATTTGTGGAAAGAAAACTCATGGATCTTGCACCATGATAACGCACCGTCTCGCAAGGTTCCTATTGTGAACTCCTTTTTGAAAAAAAATTGACAAATGTCATCGAACAACCACCGTATTCACCGGATTTAGCCCCCTGTGACATTTTTCTTTTCCAAAAACTTAAGTTACCACTCTGCGGACGTCGCTTGGAGTCGATAGAGACCATTAGGAGAACTCGCTGAAGGAGCTGAAGAAGATCTCTTCAAACGCCTTTAAAAGGTGCTTTGATGACTGGACTAATTGTATGTTGAAGGGGTTAAAATAAATTTTGATGATTAGACAATTATTTTGCGGCTTATTCAATAATTTCCGGTACTTATTTGACAGAATGTATATGTATACTTGTATGTAAAACCCAGTAAGTCCTAGTTGGAGCATAGGGCGTCGATAACTTCTCTTCGCTATTGAACACGGTTTTTCAAAGGCCTCATTTCCGCCTCCGTTGAATGGCGCCAGGTAATTCATGGTATGCCTGCTTATACATTTTGTCCTGTCTGTTGGAAGGGGTTCCATCACAGCGCTTCTCGAGCGATCTCTAAAACGAAATGTTGAAAGGCTTCAACAGCTTACTCAAGTGTTGAAAAATGTTGGCCAAGGGTTTTTTTGATGTCCCGGAATGAAAAGAAATCATTAGGTGCCAAATCAGGGTTGGGAGTTGGTTTATCCACTAATTCTACGTTTGAGTCGTTTGAGTGCTCAGAAAATCTCTTGTATGAGCCCAAACGTCAGACCTCGCATTGTCTTGGTGAAGGGTGATTCATCTTCGGCGGTTGGTTTTCCTTAATTATCCGAAAACTTCTGATTTCTGGCAAACAAAGGGTTGTGTACCACTCAGAATTGACTGCTCCTAACTTTTCTAGTGGTACAGTTGTGAGATTACCAACAAAAATTAGGCTAGTAGCAAAGCTATCTCTTATCGTGCCGCAAAACATATGGAAAAATCTAGTAATAAAATAAATTAATTAATAAAAAATAGTTTCAATGATTCTATGAAATAGAGAAAAAATTCTTCAAAAGGGTTGTTGTTGTTGAAGTGGTTGGGTAGTTCTACTGACATAATCCTAATTAGTGACCAGCACAGTTTTACTACCACTGCCCTCATGTGATGATGTCGGTTGTTTGCTTCTAAGTCAGACTTATTTAGTGGGGTCCAAGTATATCAGCAAATTCTTTATCTCGATGTCTGAGATCTCGATAATTTGCTGTAAGAAAGGCTTACCGAAGGAGCGAAGTCGCACAAATAGCGGAAAGGACTTTCCTTTACCCCCAGATGAGTTTGGGACCTCAGAAAACTCCTAGGTATTTCGCCTGTTGGGTTAACGTAAGACTAACTCCGTTTAATTTTGGGGGATCTTAGGTTTCTTAGTGAATAGCGTCAGTTCAGTTTGGCTCGGGTGGCAGTATGTGGCCCAATTGCCTGAATAATACCCTTCGCAAAGGTTTTACTGTTTTCGTTTTTTTGCGCACCCCAATAAAACAAAAAAATTCAAATTTGCTCATGGCTCATAAGCAATGAAGTGCGTAAGGGTCGACTTAAAGATTTCCATCTCCCAAAATAATTTTTTTTCACAGTTATTCAAAAGCAAATTTGGATGATGTGCAACTATAACGAAATTAAAAATTTACGGAAGTCACTGTAACCGATAAGGCGTTTTGAACACCTGTTGATACATAACGACTTCGATAGAATTTGTGTTTCAACGATTAGGAATTTGAAAGTTACCCGTCAGCATGTGGCGTGCTTAGTTTGAAAATTTGTTTTCAAGCGTGGTTCACGTGCCTCCCATAACAAAAGATATATTTGATATTGTTGATATACAATATTTGAAAATATTTTGGATACGAATTCGATAAGATTCCATTTATGGATCAACTTCAAGACGGACACCGCAAATAGAAGGCGGAGCTCGGTCGAACACCTAAAAGAAGTGTACACCACACCTTAATTATTTATTTTATATTTGATTTGGTTAGAACATCCATTGTACAAAATGCAAGTAAAAACACTTTTCTTCGCCAAAACGAAGCCAAGAACAATACTAGAACTAAAGGAAGCACTAGTCAAGAAGTGGTGTGACATTCAATTGCTTTCCAATCTATTTCTAATGAATCCAAGACCTAAGTGATATTATTTTAATTTAATTGATAGAATGGTATTACACTAATGCCAAAGGGTTTCCTGCATACACTTTTTTATTATAAGTTAAATTAAGAAAAGATGTAATGTAGAAAAAAATTTCAATGGGAGATTAACTAAATTATTATCGGTAAATTTATTGATTAAACCTTTCTAAGACTTTTGACAAGGTCAACCACTCAATTTTAGTCTCCAACTTTGAGGGAATTGAAATTTGAAAACGGTGAGCCAAGAAGCACATAGAGATTGGTGACTCCTAAAACACTCAGGCTAAAACTCTATTTTTTTTTGTTTGTTTCAAACGGTATTATTAGGTTTTCCTCAGGTTTTCATAAGGCAGTTTGGATTTTCAGTCCATTGCTCTTCATCTTATTAATGGCATATCTACGTATTTTAAATTCTGGAAATTTATTTCGTTTGCGAATTTCTTTCTTTTTAGGTAGAATATAAAATGAATATAATACAATTTCCTTTCAAATTCATATGCTTGGTATATTTATTTTTCAGCTTCGAAAAAAATTTTTGTTAAGTAGTTTTTTTATAGTCTGTAAGAAATCACCATCATCCTCATCGGCTTTTGTTTCTGCCATTGGAGCATAAGGTCTCAATAAAACACCTTGAACCTGCTTCTGTTTTTTGAAAGAAACTTAATTTCGTTCTATGTCTTTCCTAATGCTTCAACTTCTTTATGGACCGTTCTCCTCTATAGTATTTTTCGACGATCAACCTTGGAAGTATCTTGTGGGTTCCAATCTAAGGCTTGAAGACTGATTTCATTTGCGTCCTTGCGAGGCGTTTGCCAAATTCTCCTCCACTTTCTAAGGTTTATGAAATTTGCTTTCGGTTAAATTTTGCATCTCTCGTGCACATCGTCGTTACTTATAATCTTGGGTCACCAGATCTTTAATATTCTGTTGATACAGCTTTGAATTTTGTTCACAATCCAATTGTTTATGATTCGGTTTCCAATCCATATAAGAGCACCGATAGTACAATGGACTTGAAAATTCAGAGTATGTACGCTGAAGATATTCGGCGACCATAAATACAGAAGTTGTGCGTTTTGTTATTCTAGCGATGGCTTCTAATTTCGCACCATTTTCAGCGGCAATGATACTACCCATGTAAACAGAAGTATCCACGTTCTCAATTTGATCACCATTTAAGCGGAACGAGCAGCTGTTTGTAGAACGATTTTTCAAAGCTTTCGTTTTCTCGCGATTTATTTCCAAAACTGCACTCAATCATGCGGAGATTAGATCGTCACTTTTTTTTTCATTTCGGTGTGTTTGACGGAGAGAACACAGATATCAGCAGCATATGCAAGGTATTCAATATGCTAATGGAAGTTCCAGTAAATACCTCTTCTTTTCCATCAATACAGCTTTTAAGTATATCACACTTTTTATTTAGAAAAATTTAGAGCATTCAGTTTTGAATTGCCCTTTGAATTGCAACTTTCAAATGGCTCCAAAATCTCGTCGATTTTTTCTCTAATGGTGTTGAAAATTAATTGCAATCACGCCGATCACTCTGCGCTTAGTGCCGGCTTAGTTTCAGTAACAAAGTAATTCCGGAGTAACACGTTTTTCGACTTGAATCTCAATCTTCGTGATGGGGCTGCCACCTTAGGTATAGCTTGCGAGGAACAGCATTTCCAAGTTCCAATGAAGATAGGCGCTGCGATGTGGAATTAATGCAGAATGCTTATGTGAAGGCTGCATTGGGTTAGTTGGAGTTATGGGGCGTTGTGGATTTTTTGAAGGACTTGCCATACCCCAAAGCTAGGCCACCTCTACACATTATTCCGATCCGCTGCTTATCCGGGGCTGCTTCACTATTCGCAACCTATGACCCATCCGATAGCTTTCAGCTCAGCTTCCGCAAAACTTCACTATTCCGCAATATCGGTATTAGGTATTTTCTTTCAAATGAAGACAAATTTGTTGAGCATTCGGCGATAAGCCTTTGTTCTGTAGCTCAGGTTTTCATGCAGGATATATTTTTTAACTCAGATGTAAGGACCTTGTTATTTCGTATGGCTTTTCGTTCTATAAAACGGTAACAAGTGCTAAAAAAAATTCAGATACAAACATGAAAAATGGCATATGGATGGCATACGGCAGAAGTCAATTGCCAGGACGTTCATACTTTTTCGCTTTTTATGACAGTCCCATTAATTTTTGTGTAGATTAATTTAGGCTTAATTTTTTCAAATTTTTCAACCTTTTCCCATGACTATATTTAAGCAAACCAAGCTTCTATTTTACCACTACTACTTCGTTTAATTTTTCTTAATACTTCAACTTAAGGGGGTATTCTGGTCTAGAGCCCTACTTTTTGGGTATTTTTCAAACTAGGATAAAAGAAAAATTAAAAACATTTTTACTATCCATTTTTTTATATAATATTTATTGATGTTTAAGGTATATAAAAAAAATTTAAAAAAAAAAAAGTCAAAAATTCATCCAGTGACAGGTCGGTGAAGTAGGGGTTGCTAGTCAAACAGTGCTCCCTGGTTGACATGATTCCAACCCTTGTAGTGATCTAAATCGAACAAACAAAGAAAATTCTTAATTAGTAAAGATGTCGCTACATCTTGAGCCTCGGCCGAAAAAAAAAATAAAAATTCACAAAATGGCGCCTACTTGAAAAAAAAAATTTTTTTTTACCCCTGTTTTTTGACCTTTACGAATTTTTTAAAAATACTTCAAATTAAAATTTTTCAAAATCCAATGCTCCAGTGATAAAGAGATGTATGAATAAGATTCTCACCAAATTTCAAAGGGATCGGTCAGATAGAACTTCAGATATCGTGTCAACCACCTCAGCAAAAGGAGTTTTGAGAAAAACGC
This sequence comes from Anastrepha fraterculus, assembly GCA_037575425.1. Taxonomy (NCBI): domain Eukaryota; kingdom Metazoa; phylum Arthropoda; class Insecta; order Diptera; family Tephritidae; genus Anastrepha; species Anastrepha fraterculus. The sequence goes on along the minus strand of JAYXIM010011382.1, from coordinate 38,671 downwards.
GTTTGAATTTCGCCGTCCGCTCAAACCAGTCTAGCTGTCGCGTCACTAAAATAGTTGTAATTTCGAAAATAATTCGAATTTTGCAAAATCCTTTTAGGGAGATATTTTTGAATACCTAGACTATCGAATTTTGAAAAAAAAAATTTTTCGATTTTTTCAAATTTCTAGACTAGAATACCCCCTTAAATTTTTCTGCTTCAAGCATCGGTGGCTGTATATCGTAGTTTCACATGTACATCTCAATTCCATTTGAGGCTCGTAAAAAGCAACAACCTGAAACGAACCACACACCGGCGCCACACACACGCACGCTCCTTCCTTCCTTCCTGGTACTGATATGCGCGCATTGCCCTCATCATTGTGGAAGCCAAGGCGTGTAAATAAAAACGAATCGAGTGCGCACACAATGTGTAACCGCAACAGAAAAAAAACAAAAACAAAAAAAACCACTACCACAACACGACAAATACTTACTTATACTTTGTTGGTTTGCGATACTTCAAAGCGCGACATAAAAATTTGAAAATAAACAAGGCTTTGAGGGTGGCCAGGTCTTGCGTAGATTTTATGGTCCCCTATTTGCACCACCAGCTTGGGCTGGCATGACTTGGTGTTTGCGCGCTTTTACACTTAACAAACCAGCTAACTGCAACCACCACACTAATACAAACATACGCCAGTATTTGGCCTGTGTGGAGGCTAACAAAGAAGCAGCATTCATTAAAAACCAATCTTTCGTTTTATATTTGCGTTCTTGAATGCTACTGTTTAATGCCGGTGGTCAGAAATACCAAACATTTTAAGTATAAAATTTTCATTTCTAAATGCATAGATTATAGATTATTGAATGTATTTTCTATTAGAACGGCCCCACTTGCTGTTTTGGTAGCGACTGTTAAATCGGTTAAGTACCACGTTCGCAGAGAGTTCATAGGTACTTAGCTGAAATGGTTGAAGTACCAGTCTGACTCTCCCTAACAACGGCGCCCTAGCCGTTGTGGTACTAATTTGAGACCTACAACTGGCAGACGTCTACAACCAACCAGAGCTGTTGAAGTAATGGAGAAGGTTGATATAATTTAGGTTGACCCACTGCCCCAGGCTGTCGAAGAAAGGGGCACCCACTAAACTTAATCGTTTAGCTGCCAAAATGAATGCTCTCCTTCTCTGAAAAGTCTCCACAATTTCTGCTATGAGAATTAAATTGTAAACCCAGCTTTTCAGCACATGTGCCGATCGTCCAATGACCGCTAATGGAAATTAAATGGCGAAGACTCTCCCGAACTGTCTGCGTCACGCGTTTATTGTATCGAAGCCATAGGGTTTTCGAAATAGAATTCGACGAAGCGGACCTCGTTTGTACATCGATTTTTAGCGAAATAAGTGGTGCAATTCTCCTTTAACAACAGTCAAAGTGGTGCCATTGTCTAGGTAAGAGGCCTCTGAGACCAATTCAGTCGACCCCTTCCTGGAAAGCTCATTTCCTCTGTATTGCTATATCCTGAAACACAGATCATAGAGGTGTTACCTGCCCGCACAAGAGATTTGATCTCCTCCTTACAGGAGTTCACCAACTTGGATCTGTTCCATGGAGTCGTCAGAGCCTTGATCGCAACTTGACTATCGGTCCAACGTTCCGTAAGCATTCTGGATACCTGTATGACCAATCCTGCCTATTTGTAAAGATTGCTTTGTCACGACACTAAAACTGCAGTTTTCAGATATAGAGATATGTTGTTAGTTCAGAGAAGTGGCAAAAAGCAAGTGCCTGAAAATCCTACCATCCTTCTTGAGAGATTGCTTCCAGACGCCAACTTCCTTTAACCTAATTGCACTTTGAGCAACGGTCGATGGGAAGAAAATGCAAAACGACATCAAGGACGGCACTGGGACAAGTTCTACATGTTCCGCTGGTGACAATGCATTCAGCCCCTTGAACCATTCCCAATTTAGTGAAGCCCTTCCGAAGAGCTACGTCAAAATTGGCAGACCCCTACGTTTACATCCAAAGAACAACCTGTGGCTTGTGTCCCAATATTTTTCCGAACATAGATTTGCAGTAGTGGAAAGCTATACTAGCCTTTTCCACCTGATTTTCAACGTGTAGCTTCCAACCGAGTTTGGAGTCAAGTAACACTCCAAAATACTTAACTTCCGATGAAAGTGAGGAGGTTGTAGCGAGATTTATATTTTAGCTGATAACCGAGTTTATAAGCGTTGAGAAAGCAATCACTAAGAGGATGCCCTAAGTACTAATCTCTGGCGTAAACTCAGCAGTGTTTATTTAATCGAATATGCTTGATTTTTTAGTGCGATGATTGACGTATTGGGAGTAGTTATTTAACGTTCTTGAGCCACTTCGAGCGCGAGGTCTTATTGATTATTCAGTCACTGAAACTTCTATGGTACGACAGAACGTTTAAAAAAGGCTGCCTACAAAAGCACGCAAAAGAACCCAAGGCAGCCAATTCCTCGCCATGCTGAATAAGACGGTTTTTGCGTCAAACTTGGGTCTGCATCCGTACAATATACAACTCAATTAGTAGGGAGCAATTGATGGCCGTGCACAACGACATTTGTTCGCTAACTCGACGGCGGAGTATTTGGTAGAGAGCCTCCAATTTGACTGAGGTGCGATGTTGGATGAGCGATTATATTAATTATATGAGGTAACACCAATCGACACAAGATTCACTAGATGGGAATTCATCTACAATCTACTATCAGGTGAAAATAAAGAAGTTAATAATTTACTTTGTGTTGCTAGTGAAGCTAGTAATTTGGAAAATTCGGATTCGCTCTTCATTCCTCAGAATAATTTGATGTGATTTATTTGGATGTTTATATAGTGACATTTGAGAAAAAAGTATTTTTGAGGAATTTAAAAGAGTTAAAAATATATTTTCAACGTAGTTTTAGAAGCCAAACTTGGTGAAGATTTGGTTAAGTTATTCAAGTTTCCCTCACAGCTCGGGCTTACGAATACTCGGACACCTGCTCGGTGCTCATTACTCAAAAAGATTTCTCCATTTTTCCATTCTTAGTTGTCAAGCCATAATTATCGATATCGATACTTCTCATGCAGCTAAGAAAACACCCGATACATAATTATGAAACAATATTTAGAGGTTTGGTATTTAGCAACTTCACTTCAAACAATTATTAGGTGGAGTGGTGATCGATTATTGTTTTTCTTGGAAAAAATAAAGTGTTATAAAAAATCCATCAAATCTGACCAAGTTTAAGAATTGGGCATATCTTCTAGTATAGAAAATGGACATGGATATCTTTCTGAGATTATACTTCTTAGTTACAAATCAAATTAAGAAAAAAACAAATCAGATAATACTTTACATTTCACCCACTAAACAAATCGATGTGGCAGCTGGCCAATCTATATAATTTTTCTTTTTTTCTTTTTAAGTGAGACCTGATCTCGATACTATGGCCACAGCTTAATTCAGGACGTTACACAGTGCGGCAGCATCTTTTGACTCTTAAGTTTCGAGCTTTTGCGTACGCTCTATTTTACTGATTTTGTGTTTTTCTATTCTCCTGGTCGCTTTGATTACCATACGTTTCTATGTTTTATGATTCTGTCGCAAGCCACTTGTTAATGGCGAACCATAAACTCCTTGCGACATTATTCGCTTCACCTACTTTGCTAGGCTCCACGCATACTCACACACGTTCTTTTGGTACCTTTCGTAACTAACGGTTTACGGTGCTTAACGTTGCCCTGTAACAACCTGAAGCACTTCAACAGAGTGGAGCTTTTAAACGAGGCATTGATATTTGAGTTTGGGCAGCGTCAATAGTGCCGCATATATTCGCATAACGAATAAAAATCATTAGTAAAAAGAATAAATAAAAGAGAAAATATTGAAGAGCTTGGAAAAAGAAAAAAAGAAATAAGCTAAAAGGCGATTATGGACAAATTATTTAGGATGAGTAAAAGTAAACTTTGCGACATTAAAGTACTCTAAATTGATTCCATGAATATTCTTGGCTGCAGCTTTGTGCTTACCTACGAATTTGTGTAATAAATATAAACAAAAAGCCGAAATTTGCACACACACAAACACTCAAACTTCCAGGGCAACCGAATTAATCGAAAAGGAGAACCCAGTAGAAATAATAAAACTGGCAATAGCGGCAATGAAATGGCAACAAGAGGGACCAAACTGGATTTGCCGAATATAATTAAGACGCCATCGACTTTTTTCTTCAATTTGTATGCCAAGCAGAAAGCAAACACATTTAAAAAATTTTAAAATTCTTCGAAACGGAATTCGAATAAGGCCACCCACTCGCCGACTTGCTGAAATGAGTTTGTAGTACTCAATGTAAAGATTAATCTACAGGGTGGTCCAAGCACTAGCATTATTTAGTTCAACATTGAAAGCTTTCTCTTACAGAACAATGCAGAGGAACATTAAGGTAATCCACAATTAAGTGCAATAGCTGGAGTACGGTATTACCTATGCGGTATTACCTATACAGTGAAGCGATATCTTGTGGAAAAAGTTAGAGCGTCTGGTTTTTCCTACGGACGGCGATCAAGAATTAGCAACCCACTACACGAGCCGAGATCAGAAACCCCCTGAAACGTAGTAAGTGTAACTCTTAAATGCTCATCTCACTTTGCAATTACTGGACCGATCAGATCATGTCTAACGGGGGATTTCAACATGATCATTTTATAAAATAAGCCGATTCTCAGAGTGCCCTGACACTGAAAGAGCTGGCACTCTGGAAAGAGCTGAAGTTTTGGACATATGTACACTAATTCAACGAGACGGAAATTCTCAGTACATTGGATTACATCTGTCTAATGAATATCTTCGAAAGAAAATCTAAGACTTTGTTTCCCACTACAGAGGCGTGAGTGGATGGAGGTACTAAGCTATTAGCTGTCCAGGCAGCTTTGGAATACACTAAGTGAGATATGGAACAGTGGGCCTCAAGACGAACTCCAACAGCCAATAAGTCGATATCGCGCAACGATATTGCAACTTTCCAATACCCCATTGGCCACAAAGTAATGGACGCTTTTAATAACGCATTACCCCCATACGCCATTAGGAGAGGAACGCCGGTAACAGGTGTGTCTAAAAGGCAAAACACGGTTCCACCTTGATGAAATGCTTTTGAGTCTTTGACTTGGTGACTTAGTAGTCACAGGGTGGAATCAGCCGAGAATGGAGGAAGTGTTAGTGGTAGCATACCCAACATACCACTGGGGGTTTACTAAACCACTCTAGACAAACTGTGAATCTCGAAGCAGCTGGAAGAGAATATGTATTTGAGTAATATTCCGCACTTTCTTATAAGACGAAGGTGGCTCAAGATTGGCTAATAGCAAGCCTTCTCAGCTAGCCGCTCGATTTGTGATCCCTCTCAAGCATGCTCTGCAGTCTTCTTGACTATAGCGTGCTTACTGCAATTAAATAAAATATTAACGCAAAGATTTATAGTACTGAGAACGCTCCGAAAACTATCATCATGGAGTTAAGACCACAATGGATAAAGAAAAATCGGCTAATGGACATTCTGTAAAAAAAAATATCGGGAATTGTTCATTAAAAAAGCGCGCATTACACAACAGAGTATGCCTAAATTTTTTTTGGTGAAATGTTGGTACATCTGTCCTCTGTAGCGTTGCAGACATTGGCATTTAATTATATCAGTCAACCGCAGGTGTGCTCTGCGATTTTCACTATGGATAAAAACATCGAAGAAATATTTAGTCTTAAATTTTGTTTTTTGTACGGGATTTCGTGTGCCGAATCGTTTAAAATGTTACAGAAAGTGCGAGTGTGCTTTATCACAAACATGAAAAATACGGGTCTACGAGTGGTATAAGGCTTTTGCAGAGGGCCGAGAAGTCGTAGAAGATTTGTCCCCATTCGGTTGCCCATCAACATATTCAGCGGATAAAAACGTTAACAAAATCAAGGTAATGGTGCCGAAAACCATCATTTAAGTCTGAGGAAGCTAGCTCGTGACCTTTGCGTGTCTCACAAATCAATTCGCAACCTTTTACACCATCAATTGAGCATGAGACGCGTGGCTGCTCGACTCGTTCTATGAGGCCGAATTTCTTTGAAAAAATTCATTGGAAGAAGGTGGCTGAAGATATGCTTGAGCAAGTGAATTTGGAGCCAATGTTTACCCACCGCATTATAATAGGTGATGAGTCGTGGATATATGAGTTTGACATGCAAACCAGTCAACCAGTCAACAGACGGCTGAATGCGCTATCCACATGAGCCCAAACCCAAAAAACCACGTCCAAGTCGGTCAAAAGTCAAAGTCATGCTTCTCGTTTTCTTTGATTATCATGGTGTTGTGCACTCGAAATCTCGGAATTCATCCCAAATAGTTCTAATAAAGAATATTATTTGGAGGTTACGCGACGTTTGAATGAGAATATGCGTAGGAAACGGCGCATTTTGTGGAAAGAAAACTCAAAGATCTTGCGCTATCATAACGTACCGTCTCACAAAGTTCATATTGTAAACACTTTTTTGACTGAAAACTCGATAAATATCATCGAACACCCACCGTATCCACCGGATCCACCGGATTTAGCCCCCTTTTCCCAAAACTTAAATTGACGCCGCTTTGAGTCGATAGAGGCCATTAAGGGGAATTCGCTAAAGGAGCTGAAAAAGATCTCTGTAAACGCGTTTAAAAGGTGATTTGCTGACTGGAGTAATCGTTGGCATATGTGTAATGCTTTGAATGGAGTCCGACCACTCGGCAAGTATCGGTGGTGGTAGTTGAAACCCCAAACATGACACATTTGTAATTCAAAGGTGAATGACGATCAGAGACTACACACGAAATTATCGTCCAATGATTTTGTTTATATAAAGAAAATTATACTGATTTATTCTTTTCCACTTCCATTGATAAGAAAAAACGCCATATGATGGGCAATCCAGCGAAAGGATGCTATTTTGGGTATGTCGAACTTGCGTGGCTGCAGCAAAAGCAACCACATTCTTCTAGAAACAGTGGAGGAGCTGGAAGGGCAGTGGTGTACATATCTACTCTAAATCGAGACGGTTGCCATATGAGAAAACTGCAAACTTAAGGAGAATTTCAGCACCAAAGTAATTTTTGTTTTAAACTTCTAAAAACCGACTAGCCGATTTTTTTCACACGGCGCTGAAAAGCACATTTCCTGTCTTAACTGTAATTTTTAAAGGTTGGGCGAAATGGTGGAATATCTACTCTGCAGAATTGTGTAAGAATGCAATAAAGAATTTTAGCAGCCTTATTTTGACAGCCAACAAGTCGGACTAACATTATTTCACCTAACTTCCTTCAGCTTATTTTGCGATCTGTGATACAAATTCTCATTTTCGGCGTTGACCGCTGATTTTTTTTCATTTCCCACAAAATACTTGTGTTTGGACCACCCTGTATAAGAGTGAGAATGACTGGTATGAAACTTGTATTTGCTATGAATAGGATGAGGTGAACTGTAAATAGGTTGACAGCTTGTTATTTTGCGCATTTAAATCAGTACATTAAGTAAGATAGCCGACTGTCCAGCGTTTTAGCCAAAGAGAGTGTCGCAGATTCCCTTCTGTGAAGGAATTCTTAAATGCCTTACTTGCCGATGGTATATGGGGAAACTAAAAATAGCAGAGAAAAATAGCACAAACCATTGCATGTCCACCCGAACCCTCTTCCCACTGTAATCGCACACAAAAGCGGCATATTAAGGATAGAATGAAGAGATCATCCCGCATTTGATGAAGATACATAAATATGTACGCATGTACGTAGATCAAAAAGATTCCATTCATAAGGCTAACAAGAAGCTAAAGTTTACGTATAAGTGATTCAGTACATAAAACCGTGAATTTATTAAAAAAATTAATTTAATCGAGCCTCGAGTTGTTTAAAAAATATGTTGAATAGCTTAAGTTCAGTTCGGATAAAAAAAGTAAGTTGGTAATCAAGGCTAAACTGTATATCCTTCCCTTTAGAAGAGCAAGAAGTTTGCTCCTAAACCTGGATAGGGAGAACTTGTGAACTCCCTCAGGGTACTTTATCTGACATTGAAGTTTTCGATATTATTTCAGCAAGCTAGGATTAGTTGGAACAAGTGGGTACAGTTTTCAAAAACTGCATAAAGAAACTACAAAGCCCTTCCTCTATGAATGTGTAGCTCTCGTAAGGCGAAGACTCGAGCTATAACTCCATTGGTGATATGGAACAAAAAGCCTAAAGAGGTACTCAAATCGATGCGAAGCCATGAATTATAGGTTTGCGATCAAGCACAATATACAACATCGCAGGTCGCAGTACCCTTTTGGCCCAATATGAGTAATAACAAAAATATTAGCTACTACCGATTCACCAACACTTCCCGAGTAGTGAGTAAAACAAAAATTTTGCTTGAATTTAGCATTGCATTGCTTTTCAAAGCGTCCCGCCTGAAAGTATGCCAAATGATGCGATATCGTTATAAGGCGTGGAAAATACAAGCAGCCTACTAAGCTAAAAGTGCTATGTAATTCCATTTGATTTTCAAAGCATTGGGTCCAAACTATGCAAAATATAATAAAAAATACACCTGTCAGAAGACTTACAATTTTTGTAAATGGCGTCGTACGTCAATCATATTTGAAACTTGAGAAGTGGGCAACTGCAATATACAAACAGGCAAGTTATAGAACGCGTAATTATAATTTTTTTGTATGTAGTAACAAATTTGCTTAAAAACAGAATTGGATGATTAATTTTGCGCCACCTTATACTTGTCACTTGTGAGCAAAATCGCTGGATCATCGCTAAATTTTTCCTGCTTTCCCGTACAAATTTTTCGCTTGGCGTGCAGCGGAATTCTCTAGCGAGTCTAGAATTGGTGAATTGAAAGCGGCAAATGAATGTGGCAGAAGGCTTTTCGTGGTTTAGTTTCTGTTTCTCTTTCGCTAGTGTGAGTTCAAAAAATTGAAAATGAGCGAATGTAGTGATAAGTGAACATTGAAACTGGATAGTTCCCTCAAGTGCTTGCGTTCAATGGAAAAATATATTTCTTCGAGTAAATTAAGCTAAGTCAAGCAAAAGCTACATTTACACAAATTTGCACTTTAAATATCCTTAGTTAAATTAGGCTTTGAAAGCTATCACCAACTGTCACCTGCTATCATCTTTCTTCTTATTAAATTTTGTTCAATTCATTTCATTGTTCCTTTGTTTGAAAGAGATTCATTACATTCGCTGACCCTTGGCATTATGCAAGCTTACCTATGAAAAATAGTTCATATCAACACTATTATTGACAAACAAAAACACAATTTCTCCCAACTCAAATATCCGAATGAAATCAAATTCCTTCATTTCGACAAAACAAACAGTCGCTTGCAACATACAAACATTTGTAATCTGGTATGTGCCTGTGGAAATCCAGCACCAAACAAACTGCTTTAAGCTGGCATGCGAAACTTTACAATGATAAAATCCAACATTTTCTACAACCCAACCGAGTGCACATAACTACATAAATACTCGTAGATATGCTTGGGCACTACTCGCATTCAGCCATTTGTCCATTCAACCTTTTAAACACTTGTCCAACACAATCGTCCTTTTTCCTAAAACTTACTGTTCTCCACTCTTCATTTTGTTGGCCTTCAATCGATTCTTGGGCGCAAATAAAGATATCTGTATTAGTGGCATTGTACGAGTATGTGTGCGTATATTTGTTAGGTGAAGATGTTCTGCACCTTTCAGCACCATCTACTACGTGCAACTTATTAAATTCACAAACGAATATTACCTCTGATCCCTTTCAATTATCTGCACGTCAAAAGGATACGAGTGTAACTGAACACTGATTTGAATTTAATTTAAACTTATGGGAGTACAAAAACGAATACAACTGTTAAAAGTGAACGAGATGGTGAAAATGAGCATAGACGTGTAAAATAGATTCGTATAGCTCAATACACAGAGAAAAATAATCGAAAGAATAGAAGGTATTAGAGACGGCGGTAAGGCCGCACGAGGTCCTAATCTGCTATCTACAATGTCTTAAAAGGTATTGTGTTCTGAGAAAAAGTGTCTGAAACTGGACTTTGGAATCGAATTCAAGCAAACAAGCTCTGCTTCATTTCCTGATTTCATAAGTTGAGCTTAAGACTATAACAGCTACTAACGAAAGGTATATTAGTCAAGAGGATTCAATATAGTCTCCTGAACATCAATACACTTGTTCCAATGAGATTCCAATTTATACATTCCATCCCTGAAGTAAGAATCTGGAAGAGCTGCCAAATACGATTCTACAGCTGTTATGACTTGGTCATTTGATGACAAACGCTTTCCACGCATGCATTTTTTTAGGTCTGCAAACAGATGGAAGTCGCTAGGGGCCAAATCTGGCGAATACAATGGATGCTCCAAAAATTCGAGCTTTAGTTCATAGACTTAAAAAGTAATAATTTTTTTCTTTTGCAAACTGGGTCTTCTTTCACGAACTTATTCCTTTAGCTGATCTAATGGGTAAAATAATGTTCAGAATTTATTGTTTAAACAATAATATAAGTAGTCTGCAAGTAGTACCCAAACAAAACTTTTTACACATATAAAAAAACTGACGAACACGAACTCGTTTCGGAACCGAAGAACTAGTTTTACACCATTCTCTAGCCTCTTTTTTTGATGAATCATGGTGATAGACCCTAGTCTTATCCATAATGATGAACCGGTGCTCAAAATCCACTATATCCTTTCAAAAACCCTCTAAATGTTGCTGAGAAACTCGCATTCGAATGTGTTTTTGTTTCATTATTTACAAATGCGACACCGATTGTATACACAGCTTTCTGAAACCCAATATTTCAGTCAAAATATTGCTTACACTATCCAATGGGATGCCCAGGGCTTCTGCTAAATCTCCTTCAGTCACTCGACGATTTTCCCATACGATATCTTGTATTTTTCTATGATTTCTGGTGTTGTTGCTGTTTTTAGATGTCTCTGACGTGGATCGTCTTCACAGCTTGAACGACCGCGTTGAAATACCGCAACCCATCTTTCTCTTGATGACAAAGAGTCCTTATACACTTTTGACATTCGTTCCTAAATTTTCTTTGCTTTTAAACCTTAAAATAATAAAAGTTCTATCACTGCACGATGCCTGATTTTTTCCATTGTAGAAAGTACTGTGATATGTCAGTATTAAATGCCTGTAAACAAAGAATGAGTTGACAGATTGAAACGAAACTTCACGTATGTTCATAGAAGAGTGTAAAAACATAACATATCGAAAAAAATGTAGGCTAGTAGCAACAACCTTGTAATGACTTTATGTGCTAAGAACGACTTTTCCGGTAACTGAACAGTGACGAACTGTCGCAGAACCCTAAACGACACGCCAGAGCAGTTCGCTTTTAAGCAGGTATTGTTTAATGCCAGTCAACAAAAAGACAGAGGAGTTGGAAACATTTTAGAATTCTGATAATTTTTACTGGTAGAAGATTCGCATTCATTTGGTATAATAAAATATTTTACTCTAACCTATGTAAGCTGATAGACTATTCACCTAAGTCTATAGTAAAGAAACACGGTATGTCGGTTGATCAAATTTTGTTTTATAATCGGTAAAACGTTTACTGAAATATTTGAATTGATGAAAAAAGTTGATGGTAATAATTGTATATCTCGTACCGGAGTTCACACGTTTCAGAGATGGTTGTGAGCACATAATTGAGAATGAACATACGTGCCGCCCAAAGTCAATAGTCTTCGCAAACTTCATCCAAATTGTACGTATATTTATTAAAAATGAACCGAAATCATCGTTGATATTCATGGAATCGGAGTTGCACATCTCCAAAGGTCTGTGCACGTTTCATTCCGCACAAGTTAACTGAGGATAAAAAATTACTCAGAATTCAACATGCGTAACACCTCATCAAAGAGGCGAGATAAGACGAGAACTTCCTTTACAGCATTATAACTGGTGACGAAACGTGGAGTTTTTAACATGAACCTGAAACTAAGCCTCAAAGTGCCGATTGGAAGACCCCTATCTTGGCGTTTTGTTGCATCGGATTCATCGAACTCGCTCTGAATACCACGAAGGAGGAAGCGGGCGGTTATTGCATGATAACGCACCATCTCATCGATCCACTCTTGATTTTTTGACTAGAAATCTCATTTTAACCATAAATCACTCTCTGTGACTTCTACATGTTCGGAAAATTGCATTTGGTCATGAAAGGAAAACTTTTTGCGTCCGTAGAGGCCATCTAAAAGGCTTGTACCGACTTCTTGAAGGATGTTCCGGATTCCGGCCAATGACCTGAAACACTCTTTCGAAAAGCTTTCAGATCGCGCAAAACACTACATCGAGGCTAGAGGGGACTATTTTGAATAAATAAACTCGAAGTTATCAGAACAAAGCTCTTGTCGTTTCTATTTTAGTTCAAACTTGCTTATTTTCAACTTCATCTTGAATATTGCTCTTGAACCAACTCAAAAATAATGTTTCTTCACTAACCTGGCTGGAATAGGTGTAGCAGAAATATAAATATTAGACAAATAGTTTGAGAAGACACTCTTTTAATTGGTTATACCATTTAACTGACCACTATTTTATGCTGGATATATATAATTGACGCATACCTCAACCCTTCGGTGTTTGGCTTAGTTTCTTCATTAATTTGGCATGGCAAATGGTTACTCTACTTGCACGGGGCGCCTTAGTGACAAAAATAAAGTTGAGGCGTTTTCAGTACCGCGCAGGGAGTGACAGTTTATACAAAAAAAAACAAAAAAAACCGTGCTTATGTTGCTTTCCGCAAAAGATTTATTTATCATAATATTAGTCATTTAAGTGGGATCTTTCGCGCTTACCTTGCGCAGAGTCCATGCAGAATCCAGTTTAGCCTTTTCGCTGTGTTCGGTCATAAAGGCTAAAAGTTCCTTTGTCAGATTCTCTAATTTGATGTCCTGTAGTCTTTCTAGGATTCTGAAAACTGATCGCTTGTTGTTGTTGCACCTTTCTGAAACACTAATATGCTCTCGGGAGTAGTTACTATCCGCGGTAGTGATTATGTTAGAAGGATAAGAACCAGTACCATTGACTGAACCACGATCCCACCGACATTGTTAGAGGTGTTACTGCTTACGGAGTTCACATGTCAATTGTAGTGATGGATCCAGCTTGTCTTTTGGCAGGGCAGCCATTGAATATCATCACCAACTTGTCTTGAGATAGGGTTGGGATTATTAATTTGGTGGGAGTAATAAGCCTCGCTGCCATATGCGCGGTCCCTGAAGGAACGAAGTGAAAGCTAGGCCCTGGATTAGCCATAGGCTTCACACCGCGCTGTATGTGTTTGATCTTTCCTGTCGCAAGACCTGAACTTCGCGTAAAATTGGGCCTTACTTTGATTGTGCTTTTATTATCCGAAGCTTTTGTTCATTTAGTATTTCTTAATCGGGAAAGCTGAAACGTCGACTATGGCAGTACCCTCTAAAAACAGTAAAAAATAAAAATTAAGAAATGTTTTGTATTCCGTATACGCAAAGTAGTCATCGAAGCTGAGCCCACCTAATGTCAATTATTTACTGCATTGCCTCCACCGCTGCCTAAGACTAATATTATGCTGAATTTTTCAAGTTGTCTATGTTCGGTATCAAGGCCACGAAGTCTCACGCTAAGCTAATATTTTTTCACTGTGTACCATCACCAAACGGTCGGTAAGTGAAACATATGCATACATACATATATAAAAGCTCTAGTACTCAAAACCTCATCAGCACACTCACACAGACATTTACGCATACATACTTACATACCTCATCGATATATTTATTGCTTGATAACGAATGGGCTTGTAATAGAAATCGTCGGCAAACATTCAACATCACTTTCGATCGAAAGGTAAATTTAAATCATCAAATTCTAACTTGACCAGGAGGTTAATGCGGCAAGGTCGCTACCACAATCAAATCCATAGCAAACGAATATTTAATTTGTGCGTAAGCCTACCTACATCGACAGGTATGTACGCATACACATATACATACAAATAATTTCATCTGCTCATCCGTTTATACAAACAGTTGGTCACTAATACGCATCTCGACCCACCTCGGGTATTAAGTAAAATATACTACTTGACATGCAATTCCAAAATTTTTATAGGCATGAATGAATCATCAAAGGAAAGTGTGTATGCAGCTTCAAGATATCAGGATTTGGACCTCAAGCAACAATAACAATGTTACCATCACTGTGCGACTTAATGGCCGAGACCAGTAGCATGGACTGATGAAGAGTAACAGGCTGCAATCGAGAAGGCAGGCAGAGCAGGAAGGCAGCAGTCAGTCAGTCAGTCAGTCAGGCAGTCAATCAGTCAGCACAACATGTTGTCAGCAATAAAAGTAACAACAACAGGTACCACAAACAGCAATAAATAAGACATTATTTAGTCTCGTCAGTTGATACAAAATTTCATACTTAATATCAACACAAGCAGTGCATGAAAAATAGAATTATATGCACAGTGCGTCCTTGTGATGGCACTGAGCGATGTGTCAGTCATTTAGTGTGTCAGTCAATCACGTAGAGTCTGTGCAAAGAACCAAGCAGGTCGGTAGTCTGTCATGCAGCCAGCTGAGACTGATGTCAGACAGACCGAAATCAACATCAAAGTGACAGCCAATGTGGCTAACAAGTTGGTTTGTATGACTGGGAGCTAACATGACTAGGTGTACTTTATGTGTTTGTGTGTCGGTGATTGAGTGAGCGTGTGAATATGAGTGCACATTTAGAATTTTGAGAAATCTATAAATCGAAATCAGGCAGCAGTCTTCCTATTGGCTTCATAAGCCAACACACGCACACTCAAGTAATCATATTTCAAAAGCTACTTAAGTTTTGGAAAATATTACAAACAAATATTATGAAGATTGTCGGCTGTCTATTTCGTAATTATTGCTTGTGTGCGTTATTGCTTATTTCTCTCTTTGTGTGCGTGGAAACCGTAAACGGAAAAATCATCACCAATACAAATAAAGGCTTGTTGCAAGCAGCATTTAGCAGTAAAATATAAAACAGAAGTGCGCTTTGCGTTATTATTTGCTTGCTAGGCTACGGAGAATTTCATTAATCATCTACAGATAAATCCAGTTTTATGAGCTAAAAACGAGCAGTGCAGCGCATCTCTCGAACAACCAAATATAACTTTATTTTCGTGGAAGGCAGCATTAGCTTGGTTCAATCGGGAGCACGAATTCGGTATAATTCTCAAGTTATAGGGAAAGAATATGTAATCCATGGAAACCGTTCTTCTTAAAATACTTTTTATTCCTTTCAAGGAATGTGTGCACTTTCTGGTTAGTTTTGCTGAAGTAGTGCTTCATAGAATTCAATTCTGATTAAAAATTTTTAAGGTTTAGGGTATTTCAAAAGACGCGCCCAAATGTTGTTTGAAAAAAAAAAACAAATTTAAATTAGAATCCCTCAGGTTTTACTATTTTTTGTTTTTCAAAATACAGCTCTTAACAGTTATATTTGAGAAATAGCATCATTTAAATGTCCACTGTGAGCAAATCTATACTCTTTCATACGAGAAGTCAAATTTTGAAGGATTCGCGCTCATATTATACCGCACAGAGTTCAGCAATATCGATTCAAATGTTGTGTTTCAGCTTTGGAATCGTTGTTGGCTTATTCATGTCTAATGAATTTAGGTATCATCATATAGATGACCAGTTTATGTCACCATTACTTACTTACTGTGTCGGTTTGGCCGAATCTAAGGCAGTGCGCCATCTACCTCGGTTTGCTGTTTGCTTTCGCCAGTTGGTGGTACTGAGTGCTGTCAGGTTATGTTCCACTTGATCTCTCCAACATATATCAGGTCTTCCTCTTCCTTGTCATCTACCAGTTGATTCGCTCTCGAAGGACGGTCGAGTCGGAGCACTTTCGTTCATTCTCGAGACATGGACAAGCCAGAGCTGCCGCTGTATTTTAATACGCTTCACTTTGTCCAGATCTCAGTATAGCTCATACAGCTCGCTGTTCTATCGGATACTGAACTCATTTTCGTCTACGCGAAGAAACCAAAGATGTTTCGAAGAATTTTCCCTCAAACACTCCTAGTGCTCTCTCATCAGTTACCGTCAACGTTCAAGAATCTGCACCATATTCAAGAATGGGGATGATTGGCGAATAAGGTATCATCCACCTAACACTCGATTGCTTCACCTGATGAGAAATTTCAAGGCATTAAATGCGTAGTGAATTGGCGCTTTATTATTGTATGCCTTACATCTCGAAAATCGATGATCGTTTTTCTTTATGTAATACTTTAATGGTAAGAATGTGAATCCTGGTGAACCACAGAGAAATAATTTTTCGATGATTTTTTTATTCTCAATTTTTGGCATTGAACCGCAACTCATGCGTGAATAATTTGCAATGTCTTCTCGGCCACTTTGAAAATGTTTCAATCTCATACAAAACATTTATGCACAATAAATATTATTTGACTCTCTCAATAAGCTTCTGTAGTACTTCGTTCTTCTATTGCAAAACTTAATATTTAAAAAAAAATTCTAACGTTTTGGTCATACTAATTAATACACCTAATCGTTCGAATGAGGCGACAATACACAGGTTGGTGAAAAAATCTCAAAAAACTGGGTCCATCGAAGAGAGACGACTGGCAGAGCAAAGACCAAAAACTCGACGTTTTGTTGAGAATATTGCTGTTGTAGCATACAATTATGCTAAATAACCTTAAGCATTGGTTTATGGACGTTTTCAACAATTAGGCATTCATGAAAAGACTTCTTTGTGCATTTGACCTGTAAACATCCTGAAAGAATATTAATTTTTAATAATCACAAAATCTAACAAACGAGAAATTTAAAAATGTAAGCTAACAAGCAATTGCCAATTATGGATATGTGAAAACTAAATTTTCTTTTTTTGGCACACCGACTACACTGCGCTTTAGACAAAAGGATATACACAAATAGTTAGTGCACTTTCAAACTTTCAATTAAAACTATGTAAATATTTTGAGGAATACAAGCAAAAACAAAAGCTAACAAGCGGAGTATTGATAACAATAAATATTGTAACACTCTAATTGTAAAAATAGCCGCAAGCATGGCAAAATTTAATAAAAGTGTGTGCGTGACTAGTAATTCTATGGCCAGCAGGAAAAACTTGAAGTTATGAAACAAAATTTTTATTCGAAAATTTGATAATAGTAACATTTCAGCGAAGTACCTCCTGTCTTCAAACAAACAGTCGGCGCACTCGCTTATCGGCACTCGCGTATCGGCACCCACGTCACTGTAGACAGTTATAATTTCGAGGTTGTTTATTTAGGAACTAGCAGTAACACCGATAATAATGCCAGTCTTGAAATCCAATGTAGAATCTTTCTTGCCAACAAATGCTACATTGGACTAAGTAGATAAGTGGGAGTAAAATCCTCTCTCGACGAACAAAACTCACACTTTATAAAACTCTCATCATGCCTATTCCAACGTATGGCGCAGAAGCTTGGGCGATGGCAACATCCGATAAGGCGTCCCTTGGAGTGCTTGAGAGAAAATTCTGTCCAAGATATTTGGATCTTTGCACGTTGGTGACGGCAGATGAAGGAACAATGAGCTATATGAGCTTTACGACGACAATGACATAGTGCAGCGAATAAAGATTCAGCGGCTACGTTTTCTGGGTCATGTCGTCCGAATAGATACAAGCGCTCCGTCTCTGAAAGTATTCTATATGGTTTCAGCTGGCGATAGCAAAGGAAGAGGAAGACCTCCTCTGAATTGGAAAGATCAAGAGGAGAAAGGTTCGGATTCCCTTGATGTTTCCAACTGGCGCCGGTTAGCACGGGAAAGAAACGACAGGCGCACTTTGTTAAGCTCGGCCAAAATCGCGTAAGCGGTTATCGCGCCAATTAAGAAGAAGAAAAACATTTCAGCGTAAACAACGTAATCGGGTATAGAATATAAAGCAGCAACTTCGTGGGCGAATAGCAAGTGACTTGAAGACTCATCTCAGATTACTTGATTTCCTTCGTCCAGCATACACCGAAAGTATTGGCCCTCAGGTCCTGAGATTGCAGCTCTTGGCAACAGAAGCCTTTTTTTTTGTAATTTTTATTTATAATATAGCACCGGTAAGATACTGAGGCATATCCGAGTAAAGTGAAAAAATATAGAATTGATTGCAGATATTGATTATTCGCAACTATTTTTAGAGGATCCCTTACCCATAGATGAAAAAATAAAGACACAAATTGGTTGAACATATAAGTGTTTAAAAGAAGAGCTCTTGCCGTGGGAGAGGGGCATTTTTTCTTTTCATTCTAGTCTGTTAGGTAATTTGCACTATAAACTATTAAAATGAATGAATAAATTTGCATCAAGATCGAAGCAACACAATAAATCACTACTAGAGGCAAATCCCTCTTTTAGTTATCAGATCTCTAAAGGTTTACTTTATAAGTAGGAACACTAAGGTCAATTTTCTGCAGAAATTGTAATGATTTATTAGATTTATACCGTTTTTTATGGGGGAAGATCAATGCCATCCCATTAAAAAGGTCTTAAGACAAACAGCAAAAAAGAGTTTTCGAATAGATTCCAGCCTACCATTGGAAATTTGAAATTAGCATTGGTCTTCAATGTTCTGTTTTAAGCCGACTCCGAACGGCAGATAGTTTCTATGACGAGCCGAATGGCGACCGTTATTGGAAAAAACTTTTTCTTAATTTTGGTATTTCACCGAGATTTGAACCTACGTTCTCTCTAAATTTCGAATGTTAGTCACACACCAACCCACTCAGCTACGGCGGGTTTTACTAAAGTTATAAATAACAATTTAGTAACGTACACATTAGAGTTAGGAAGTATTATGCGGACAGAGCATGCACTGAGGAAGGTGCACAGGTGGGAGTCAGCGGACCAAGGAAAAGATACTCGGAAGTACTGGGCAAGTAAACAAGACAAAGAAAAATACGGTCACTTTAGTCTTGAAGCAACTATAACAGCAAAATCCTAGCTATGCTCACTAATAGCCAGACAGCAATCAAGGCTTTCCAGGTTACATCGAAACTCGTGCTGGAACTATCAATATTGGTCAGAATAATCACATACGGATTCTAGGTCTCCAGAGCTCATAGCTACTACAGCGAATATAATGGCAAATAATTAGCTAAGGTTCTTTTTTGACCTAGGATAGGTTATCTTCTACTCTTTTATTTAGCAAGTAGAGGAAATGCAAAGAAGATCATACAATCTACCGGGCTCATCAATGGGAGGTAACTTTAACCTAAGACAATTTAAAGATTGTATAGAATTAGAGCTAGTAGTATTTTTTATGTAGTAGTATATCAAAAACACTTTGGCCTCAGTATGACATAAGCGAGGCGATTAAAGTGCTGGAGATCCCATGCCACTCAATTTCCGAGCTCATAGCGGTAGTCAGTGGCCATTGGGTAGTCGGAACTCATACGGAGAAGCTTGCACTTCCGTACAATCCCCATTACAGAAGCTGTTGGGATTCTGCAGAGAAACATAGTTCCTTTGAAAATCTCCGTGTTTGGCGAATAGGTGATTAAAATTTCTTTGTGTGTCTTTTGAGAATAGCTGAATCAGTTCTCCAGTTCAGATCCCGTTCTCTCTGCCACCACATCACAGCACTAGATGACTGTAGATGATTCTTCCTCCTTTAAGTTTTTGAAATTTTTCGCTACATTACACATAATGGTCTATAATATGGCATCAAAACGGCATTCTAGTGCTACTTTAGTGTACTCGTGGATAGTGTAGTGTATCCAAGGGTACTCCTTAGAATCATTACAAGAATTTACGCTCAAAACTGCATTGTAGAATGAATCATCATCTTACTACCTGGAAATTTACTCGAGTGGAACGTGAAAGCTCTATAGTGAGGAAGATGAAAACATCAAACATGTGTTGGTGTTGTTCCCCGCACTTTTGAAGGAAGTTGGTCGAAGTACTCCGAATTCATGAAATGACCACAATAAATCTAATTTTTTCTAATAAAGTTGCCCCCCGATTGGCAATGGCAATCCTCCGAGAGTGTTTTTCCGTGAAAAAGCTCCTCTTCGGAGACAGCATAAATCTGTAAGTCCCTCCATTTCTGGATCAACATCAAGACACCCGCAAAAAATCGAAGGAGGAGCTCGGCCACTAATCCAGTAAAAGGTATCCGCCATATATTTATATAAGTGCGTTTCCAGCTTCATTAAAGGTGGCTTTAAAATGAATGTTAAAGTGCAATTTTAGATAGAATTCTTCGTGAGACAATCAGTGGTTATCTGAACTCTCAGTCTACTGTAAAGTAATCAACCAGCACTTGATTATAATTATCAGACGAGAAGTATGGATTAATTAAAACTTCCCAGTGCATCACGTTTCAAAACCTAAGAGCTCCAGCATTGACAAAAACAAGTAATTTTCACTAGTCCAGGCTCAGAAATCACTAAAGGAATAACATTTCGGAAAAGGTGGCAGAGTACCTGCTGCCTTTTTTTTTAATTAATAACGGCAAACATTATATTGCAGCCACATAAACTCAAAACTCACGACAACATCGTCACTGGCCATATACAAAACCAATAACAACAAGAGCAGTTAGCAAGTTTCGCCTAATAAATGGCCGCTGGCGCTGTTGTGTGCCAATCCAGGGAAATAACTATGTTCTGGTGACAGTTATTTAGTTATAAAACCATAAAATTTCATGCAGCAAAGACAAGAGTAGGTACCTCGAAGCGCTTAGATAGCAGATAGTGAAGGTGGCCGAACAAAGCCAGCTGCAACAACGGATGATGCCCGCACCTGATAACAGCAGCACAACGACTAGCTTAGCGAGGAGTTGAAATATAACGTCAAAGTGTGCGAGTACATTCCTACATACATATACATATACATAGTAATGGACAATGGAAAGTAACCCAGGCAAGATTTCAAGTTTCTCATGTTTCCGTTTAATAAATTTTATGTCATCGCACTTTTGAAAGCACTGAAACGGGTGCAAACTGGAGTATGATGGTGGCAACATGGTTGCGCCCTAAAATCCAAGGAATGAAATGACATAAAATCTCCACTAATCCTGCTTGTACGATCCAACATTCAACGGCCAAATGAACTGAAAGGGAGCAGAAGAGCACAAGTTAGGGACGTCTACATTCTACTGTCATCTATCAATGCTACTGTCAGTTATGGAGTTGCCAGATTTGCGTTTGCTCTATCACTCTTACCCCGCCCGAGCTGGCGGTGCTGCACTTGGATATACATATATTTTTTTTTTTTTTTGACTACTCAACAGTGTAGTTGCTTGTCAGCTTTCCTGTCTGGGTATCTTAAGCTGCCCGGCCGGCTAGCTGGCTGTCTGACAGTCGCGTCGACTGGTGAGCTGCCTATAGCAAATACAATATGTTTTTGCAATGCAGCACATACCACATTTATGGTCGTCGCCCTATAATAGAGGGGGAGAAGTAGCCATATGCTCGTTGAAATTATAGGCAGTGGTTGCAAGCGAATCACGTCGTAAAAATCTGAAATATGTTTGTTGCGAAAGCATGAGTGACAGCCAAAAACAAGCTTAATATATGACGCTTCAGATAGCAGAGCGAGTGCGCTTTTTCACTCGCCCCTTTCCAACAAACCGAGGCGCTTTTTTTCTCTCTATGACTGGTTCACTTGAACTTTTTGAGTTTATGATTTTGTTGGTAATATGCGAGATGCGTTATTAACAAATATTTATGTAAGTTGTTGATGAGGCATAAAGAAGCAAAGTATGAAACTAAAATGCATTGGGGAGGTTATGCAGCATCGTATCGAAAATTCTAAATTGGGAGTGACGAAAGATCAGTCAGCTCAGTGCGAGGCGACCAGTATTTTAATTATTACAGAGGTGTTTAAAATTACGGCGGCCGCCGTAGCCGAATGGGTTGGTGCGTGATTACCATTCGGAATTCACAGAGAGGTCGTTGGTTCGAATCTCGGTGAAAGCAAAATTAATAAAAACATTTTTCTAATAGCGGTCGCCCATCGGCAGGCAATGGCAAACCTCCGAGTGTATTTCTGCCATGAAAAAGCTCCTCATAAAAATATCTGCCGTTCGGAGTCGGCTTGAAACTGTAGGTCCCTCCATTTGTGGAACAACATCAACACGCACACCACAAATAGGAGGAGGAGCTCGGCCAACCACCTAACAGAAGTGTACGCGCCAATAATTTTTTTTTTTTTTTTAATTAATTGCCTTCCTATTTCATAAGTTATTTGAGAGATCAACGCCTTTTGCACCCAAGTCATAAATTCCACTGGTCCAGATCAAGCGTTTTCTTCCAATATAATCCATAATTAAAACTTACTTTCACGCAAAACTACGGAGATAGGCATCTATGTTCTATGGCCTCTAAAGATTCATTCGAGCTCATTTATGTCCAAGAAATGCCAACGAAAATTATTTGTTGTTGAGAGCAACTTCTACTTTGTGCACGAGGATAATATATATTATAATACGAGTATTACAATAAATAAAATAAAAGGTGTTCCGACCAAATAAAGAGCCTTGCCCATGTTCAAGGAAAGCGCATTCTGTCATGATATAAATGGGCACACACAAATCGCTGAGAAATTTTTTATCTTCTCTTGCAATTAACCTGGGTGTCAGGGGGCAATAGACAAGTGATGGCAAGTCACAGAAACCACTGAAGAGAAAAAGTATTTACTCGAAGAAATATTTGTTAAGTTCCTGACATTTCTTAATCTCCTAATATTTCCTTAAATTATCTCAAAGTGATATTGAATAATGTTGAGTAGATTTTGCAAAAGACTTTAGAGATACATCTAGGCGTCATTTTTGAAACACCCTTTGTATATTCATATCTAATTGGTGCAAAACTTTTTCTATCAATTGGTGTTTCGTACCCGCTGTTTCGATGAACGTTCATAATTTGAAAAAATGCGGCAAGAGAGAGACGGGATGGGAGAAGGATTGCTGATCAAGCTCACACAACAACTCATTAGGCTACGGCGGCCCGTTGGGAAGTGGTGAGTTCATTTATGAGACTATAAGGGAAAGCGAAAGCTCCTGTCTCAGAAAGAGCGCACAAGCATTGTAATACGTAATGGTACCTTACATCATTGGGCAAGCAAAAAAATAGAATACCTAAGCAGTTTAATAAGGCCAGTTGCAGGCCCCAGTAATTTTGAAGACTTCACGTTAATTCAGCAGTTCCTCTCCTGCACCAAAATGACTTTGAACATGATTTAGTTTTCTACCTACTACTCCCAACTGCCAAAGGTAGTGTTAAAAGAAAAGTTACTAATTGGCTCACTGAAGGCAACTAAATAAAAGTTTGAAAAAATTCCTTAATTAAAGAGTAAAGTTGCTCTAACTTATCATTTGGACATTCACATACAAAATTGCAAAAACCAATAGCTTTCTTACTTGATCTAAAGTTTCGAAAGTCCATAAAGTGAAAAATGGTGAATATTACAAATATATTGTTCGAAACAAGAGGCAATCGATTTTCCATTTATTACAAAAAAGAAAGAAATAAACTTAGTGATATTCGCAAATATTTTGTAGCTTCAATCATCGCAGGCATTTGTGCAAAGGAAAGATAGGGGTATGGTAACACCAACAAAGCTATTAGTATACCAAAAAGGCAATAAATGTTAATGAAAATTCTGACTCGACAAACAAAAGCCATATTCTCGTTAATACTGCTATGACGTAGCTAGCACTGCAACAACAACAATAACAATATCACTTATGGAGCTGATAATATTATTGTGTCATTAAATCGCTTATGTTTATGACAGTTTTAATAGCTTATTGTTTGACTTGATATTCTCTATAAAAGTATTACACAACTTCGGCGAACAACAGTGCGTATGAGTGATATTTTTTGTGAAGTGTTTAATATTTGTCTACGTACAGCTTTTGAGTATTTTCTCAATTGGTCCATCGCTTAATATTTATTAACGAGTGACATAGCACATGAGGAGAGGGACTAGAGAATGGTGGAGCTGTTGAAGCAAGAAAACGAGCACGAAAGAAGTCTGGGACAGAACATGGAAGAAAAGGAGTGCAAAAGTAATTTGCAAATAGGAGAAGCGTGAAAGTGAAAGTTACGCTTTCGCAAGTCTAAACTTATTTAGTAAAATTCTGCAACGAATACGAAGTGACAAGCTGAAACTAAAATCTATGGCCACGCAGTATTTTTGGCAAAGTGCCACACGAGATGAGTTGAACATTTTAAGAGCGATTCAATGATCAACGGAAATCTTATTACTGAAAAGTTCAAAGTCGAGCTTATCGATCAACAAATTTTAGCAAACTAGTCCTCATGCCTTAATTAAAAATCATGCATCTAAGTTCAAAATGAATGAGGGCAAAATACCTTCGGATCGCAGTGTTTTCCACGCTGTTACGGCCAATATGCAATTCACGCCTATCGTGCGAAAAATTTCTTTCATGACCAAAATATTTACAATACGCGATTTACACACCTTATAGGTATTGTAAGGGGTATTTTGTTAACTACGATAACACTGGTTTGGCAACTGAGAATGTCAAACTCTACTGAAATTTCTGTTCAGTAACTTTTGGCAAGTTACCATCAATTGTTTACCGCCAGAACAACGCTTTGAAATTTTAGAAATTTACTTTGAAAAAAAAAAAAAACACTTTTCGCGAAGTTCAAAGGGCAAAGTTTTCAAGAAGATGCCAAAATGTCAATTCGTTGTCCCTCTCCACTTACTGCCTTAGGTCCTTAGAACACTTGCAAAATTTTACGCAAAGATCTTGGCTTGCGTGCCTATAAAATAAAGTTTGTGCAAGAATTGAAGCCAAATGACCATTGTTTGCGTCGCGTTTTTACTGATTGGGCTTATTTGGATTTATTATTCAGATTTCATGGAAAAAGCAGTCAAAAACGGATTGATCAAATGGGATATATAACTCGTAGCCCCGGTGGACATATGCCGGATGTCATATTCAAAAAATAAATGCCATAAGTTTATATTCGCTTCCTCTTGATTGGCGCGATAACCGCTTAAACGATTTTGGCTGAGCTTAACCTAGAGCGCCAGTCATTTTTTCTCGCAGTAAACGGCGGTATTAGCAAGCACCAAGAAATTATCTACTAGATTATAATACAAAATTTTAATTCCAACATTATATCTCTTTTGCAGCTCAAGCTCTTCAAAAACACTCGTTTCTTTTACCACGCAAACTATAGAAAAAAGAAGAAAGGAAAATGAATGCTTCAAAAAGAAAAATATTTCTGATCCCACTGACGTTTTGAGCTGCGAAGAAGCTGGTCAGATGGAACGTATTAAGAGAAATAATAACAAGGAAAAAAGAAACTGTTATTGCGCTGTCCACATCCATCTGCAGACTTACTATTTCCTCCGGTTCAACTTTTCGCAGAAGCGCATGAGAATGAAAGATATTCATCTTGAGATGAACGAAAAAAGAACCAAAACTCATGGGAGAAGTGATGGTTGGAAAGCAACAAAAGAGATAAAATAATCGAAAATATTTTAGTTATTTTGTAAAGGAAATAAATTCAAACAAAGGCTCAATTGAAATTGACTAGGATCATTTTAAAATCTTTTCTTGAAGCCATGATTCATGTAGCAAATCGTTAACTTATTCCATGTACAGATGTTAAAGGGTTTAAGTCGCCTTTGGAGGGAACATTTTGTTTTTGAATAACTTTTCTATAAAAAAAAAAAATAAAAAAACTATTTCGATTGAATTTGGTCAATGTAACGCTCTTATCAGTTTGTAAACTGCAGCTATCTGGTTCGCAAGTGTCAAATATGATTGACATACGGCTTCCGAAAGGGCGATTAATCTTGCGCCAGTTTGTCTATGGAGCTCGGTACAACACGCGTGCGATATGCGGGTGTCATACTTCAACACCCCAAATAAGCTGTGGATCCTGTCGGTCTACAAGTTTGCCATGTAAGCCAATCATAGATGAAACTCGGAGCACACTTTTCATTTAACGATATGGAAAGAACACTGTAAGGAAAGAACAAGATCCCTCATCCATCTAACCCGGCCTTCCACTAATATAGCTGTTGGCATCAGGTACTACCTAATGGGAACACATGGGAAATATATGGGATTCCCTTCTTATAACTTCTGACGCAGCTGCAGCGCGGTTGAACGCCTCCTCTATTACTGCCCCAATCTTGCTAAAATGCGATACTGCTTTCTGACCTCATACTTTCTTGGATGTCTAGCAATTGTGGAATCGGCAGATATCCGCAGTATTTTATCGGTTATGTGAGAGACGAAGAAGTTTCACCACATTGGGAATTAAAGGAGGACTTGAATCAAAACTAGTGGCGTCATAGATGCTCTCCAGCACTAAGTGCGCTTCCTTTGCACCCTCATGAAGGGTGGCAACCACCGTAAGCTAACCTACAAGGTACCGCCTACACTACAAATAGGACTCAAGCTACTCTGGAAAAATTTAATGAAAACAAGTAGAAGCGGATCTGTTAATAAATACTTTATGCGAAGCTTCATCGAAAGCTTTTCAAAAATCAATGTAAGTCCAATAATTACATTACAATAATAAAAATTGAAATAATAGTTAGAAACTGTTAGATTAGTATTCGTGGAGCAGCCTGATACAAACCCGCGTCGATTTAGAAAATTAAACTCAAGTGAGGAAAAGTTTTAATTTCTTGTTCCAGTACTTCTAACAAGATAAAGTAAATATTTAGCAGCTGCTGGTAAAGATGATAAATTGAAAATATTATTTTCAACTGCATAAATCGCATACGTCGTTATAAACATTTGGTGAAATGTTGCGGCTGCGAATAGACCTTGAATTCTAAGACAAATTTCCAATTACTCCTACTCACCTGTATGAAATTCAACTGATGAAATCTTGGTATGATTCTCTACTCAGGATTGTTAGTGCTTATTGTTATTGAAGTCCCAGGATATGAGTCACCGATAATGCGGCCGCGGGCAGTTATGTGTAGCACAGTTGATACTGAATCTGTAAAGAAAGTAGATAATAAAGTATTTAATATTTTCCAGTATCCAAAAGTAGATATTTAAGACACATCGAAACGGCAAAGTATTTATGCGGGACAGATATAAAGAAGCGACTAATGAAGGGCATATGAGAGCATGGCATAGAGTACATGGCGGACGCCATATGTGTGTGTGGTCTACACTAGTTGATTGGAATGTCGAAAAATTAGGACAGTTTGTGCGAGAAACCATCTGTGGCTTCAATTTACTACATAGTTTTATGTGAATGCGTATATTTATAATTGCTCAGATACTAGATTCCAGTTCAAGGCAATATGCCAGATCAACTGATAGTACGAATAGCTATTCTAGAATATAATAATATTATAGCTAGAAAGCCTAACCTGACACTTAATTGTGATGAATCGGGTAACGAAATGTCTTACCAGTTGCTATCTGTTGTTGGAAGTGGGCTTTCGAAGAGTTTCTCAGAAATAAACCTAAATGTATATACCTAGAGCTCTAGGCCCAAGCCAGCTTGAAAACGAGTTGCATTCCAATGAAGGGCAAGATTCAAAGCTTGTGGCCTAAAGCTCGAACATGTACGGTATTTTCAGGATTTTTTTTACAATCAAAAAATGAAAAACGATATTTAAACTTTTAACTTCAAGATACATTTCGTTCTGCTTTTTGCTGCGTAATAGTCCCACTCAAGGGCTACGACGCCAGTGCTGACTTAGGTCAATGTCGTTCAAAACTTTCCCGTAAACGCAACGAAACAAAAATGAGTGAGAAGTACGCGCAGCGTTTTGAGGCGGTATTTTAATGCACGCATTCGAAAAGGCCGAAATTATCTTACGCCGTGGCTGCATGAGTAATTAAAAAATCAAGAAAGTGTGTTGTGATGTGGAATCAGTAGCATAAGGTACACAAAAATGTTGATGATTTTTCCGAGCGGGGCTTGAAGCGAGTGATGACACAAAAACAGAATAAAATGATCGTCTATTTTTAGGCGGGACCCTTCTTTGCGACTACGCCAAGCATTATCAGTTCTTGCTAAAAGGGAATAGATGTGAGTATTAACACCATCAAACGTCGACTGAAGGAGGCGAACATATTCTACCGTCCCACATAATCACAACCTCTGCTCTCAGGAAGCACATTGAGAAGCAACAGTCAGTAGACGCGAACAGTATTGAAAATATGTGGGGAATTATGAAAACGCATCTTGTCGGAAGGCCAGTCCACGATTTAAAGTAACTCGCGCCTCAACTTCGCAAAATTTGGTCCTCCTTGTCGGCGAGCTACGCAGAAAAGCTGGTTCAAAGCATAGCGAGAAGATGCCAGGCTACACTCGACAACGATGAAGACTACACGTCTTATTGTAGTTACTGTAAATAACAAAAAATCGGTCAGTCCAATTTAAGTAATTAGGAAAAAGGGCCAATCGATGCACGTAGATTCCTACATTTAAATAAAAATAGATGCAAATTTTCATAGAGTAGGCCTACAACAATGTTTTGTCTATTACTTTTTTACTTTTGACTTGCCTTTTTAACAGACTTAAGTCGAGTATAGTGATTGGTACCCTTTAAAAAATGCCAAATATTGCCGTTTTCATTATATTTTTAAAGGTCATCCTTGGCGGGAATATGACTCGATATTAGAAAGAGGAGTATTCGTTTAGATGCTATGTGCATATTTCCGTGGCTGATCGGTCCGTTTGTTCTTAAGAACGTCGATAGAAGTCGCTTGGTTGACCTGTACTTCTATAATCCGGTTTCCTCACATTGGAAAGAGATTTTTTTCAAATACCAAATCTGGCGAATACGAAGAGTGATCAGATGTTTAAAAAAAATTTTTATAAAATGTTCATAAAAAATGGGTCCACCTGCAAATACGTTAATTTAGTGGCCTTAAGAATTCATTCTCCATGCTAAAAATTTTATTCAGAATTTCTGTGAATCCTTACTGAATTCAGGCACAGTTTTGATGGAATTTTCGTTGAACCGCTTTCGGTTGGTCAACTTGTTGCTTAAACTTATAGCAGAGAGGATGAATGAGAGCATTATGATTTTTTTATTATATAAGTTTTTAATTTTTTGGTCATTTTTTTATACTTTTCTCCTATTTATTTATTTTTTTATAAACTATTATTCATTGTTTGGCCGAAACCATGAAAGTTCAACTTTCGAAATTTTTTCAAAATTTTTTGTAGTTGCATCCACTAAATTCGGGTCTTAATTTTGAACTTTTTAATCTGTATCTGTAGTAAAATTTTGGGTAGTATGCAGTTTTATATTCCATTGAGTTTCGGTATAATAATGTGGAAGTTTTAAGCGACTAAAATATCTCCTAATGAACATTTTTGTTTTTCTTTTGATGGCAGCTCATACGTTGACAACAGTTGAATATTTTTGGTTTTTTGCAAATGGTCTTCCGCATTTTCTTCCACAAAAAAATCATTTTTATATGGCATGGAGTACAAAAGTTAGTCAGAGAAAAAGAGTGTCAAAAGCAAAGCGAATTTTTAGCTGCTTAAAATTTTTTTTATTTTATTGAAATTCATGAGACATGTTATTGCATAGCCGAAAATATTTTAAAGATACAAGTTAAGAAGTTCAAATTTTGTATGAAAGTTTACTGAAGTTTTTAAAAATTTGAAAGTAAATTCATTTGTATAGCTTCGGTTAAGAAATTAGGATTACTAAAAAAAAGAAACCACCAAAAAATTCTAGAAAACCTGGAAAAAATACAAAAATTATCATAAACTTTGTTATGCGCGTAACTGTATGTAAGTGCAACATATTTTGAATAGCCCTGCATAATTAATTTTAATTTTTTGCCCATGATATAAAATGCATTGGTACCGAAGAAAAAAAGACTGTTTGAAATCTCTGTAAAATTTTACACCTGCTGACGCTCTACATGATTTGTTGTTGTTATAGAAAACTGAAAAGGGAACTTGTCTTTTTTAAAAACGTATGGTTTCAAGTTACTTCTACCCGCTTGAGGTCTTGGGACTACACTGCGTATACGCAATCACACGCTATGGGTTTTTTTTCCAAAAACAATGCCCGAAGGCGATTGGACCCAAATTTGGCTATTTTTGGAGAGAAAACTAAGAATATAGCTATTTTTTATTAGGATGTTTTTTTTAAATTTGGCAAAACTAACAAAAATGCTAATTTTGGGTTTCCTTAAAGTGAGGAAATCTTTTCACATGAGATGCGCGTTTCGCTTAAGAAATTCCAAAACTTTAACTACCAGCTTATTCGCAAAAGCCATGGTGGAATGTGCAGTTATCAGTAACAACTCAAATATTTTGATTAAGTTTAAAAATAAGTTTATTACACAAGCTTTTTGCCACTTCAGATGCCATTTTCTCTAAACGAAATGTAAAATTATAGAAACCCAAAATGTTGACAAGTTCTTATGACTTACTTATATATGTTTCTAGTTTCGCTTATTTTTTCATACAAATATAATTTATTCTTTAGTAAATATCAAACCAATCGCGATCTCAAACTTTGTACAAGATATATGGAAATTCGAAAAATTTGCATCAAAATTTCAAACTTTTTAATCTAAATTAAAAAAGGAATATATCAAGTATGCAGGATTATAGTAAGCTAGTTTAGAATGGCTCAAATGACGTTGCTTTTTAAAGATTTTTTTTTCTTGCTTAGAGAAAAAAATTGCGAAAAATCAACCATAATATTGAGCCGTTTGAAACTTGCACTAGAATTTAATGAGTACCCGAATAATTTTTTAAAAATCTTAAAAAGATTTTTGGAATCTCGTTGGAAATTTATCGAGTTTTTATAAATCTTGAAAGAAATTTCAAACTTGAATATTGGTATTGTTTATAAGATGAAGCATATTTTTATAAAAAAATAATTTAAACTAAAAAAGAAATACATAAATTGTCAAAATGTGTCTACTCATTTTTGTATGACTACGACTACCTTTATTGAGTGCCACTCAGTAAAGACGGTGACTGGGGAAATACCAATGACCATTCTAGTTTTCGATACAATCGATGCACACAAACCGCGTTGCAGAAATACACATCTAGAGTAACTTCCTCTCACACATCTAGAGCAACTTCCTCTCACAGCTTGTCAGTTGCACGCAAATCAACCAAGCCCAGCTGAGCAAAAGCACAGGTATGCTACAATTGTGGCAAGGCATACATAAGCCACGTCACTACTGTCATACAGCAATGTTGCTGCCCAAGCAATTTTAGCTCAAATTGACTTTGCCCTCACATGAACGCTGCCACTTGCAGTACAACGCAGAAATAGCACTGAGAAGAATACTCATTGAGAATAATAGAAAATAAGAACATGTGGAGAATGCATACGATGTAAAGTATGTGGCATAAGCAAAAGAGGTATTGCAGAAAAGGCCAACGGTGGTAGCGTGAAATGGAGCAGATCGAAATTCGACTCGATTTGTGTGTGTGTGTGTGTCTGCAAGTATTAAGATGTACAAATAGCGTAAAATGTGTGCTCGCCCGTTTAGCAGTTCGCTTTGTATGCAACTATTTCATGTGTGAAATGGACCTCGCACAGACGCACACGCACACACACATGCACATTTCAACTGAAACACTTACACGACTTACCATTTTCCGCATTGTTGACTCACAAAAGCTAACACCAACTACAACTAAAGCTATATTGTATTACAGACTCATTGAAAGCAAACTGAAAAAAAGAAGATTTTTCAAATGATAGCCTCGGCGATTTAGTTTTTGCTTTTGCTTTGCTCAGATATGAGAGGCGGAGTGCACAACTCAAGCGGCTAGCGATTGTCATTACATGCCACTGCACACACAACGCACTTTAATGCTTTTTATGTGTTCTCTTCTCAACCCGAAGCGGCTTATGTCAAATGCAATGGCCTCATTTTGGCAGAAAAAGAGCACAAGAAAAGTACGCACAGATTAAATTTATCACACCTTTAGAATAAGTAGTTGGATGAGTACAAATTTACCTGTTCTTCACCTAGAATTTTATGGCTGAAAAAAATGCTCGCAAGTGAAGAAATAACTCTTCTTACTTTTGTTTTAGTCATTCAATTGAAAATTCAATTTTTACGCCTACGCAAAGATAAGTGAATAGGTAAATACTCTGTCGATGGACCTGATTTACATGGCAGGCTCTTAGACACTTTGGGTTAACATAATACATCAATTTTTTATCGCCAGTAACGAAGCGATGCAGAAAACCTTTTCTTTTCTGCCATTCAAGAAACATCTCACACGTCAGCAAACGTCTCTCGATATCTCTCTCCTTCAATTGATGTGGCACCCAGTTGCCTACTTTCTGGACCATTCCCATCGCGTGCAAACGTTTACTGATGGTTGATCTGCCAACATCCAACTCCTTAGACATATCATCATGAGTATCTTTGAGTTTTTTCGGAGCCCCTTTGATATCTTTATCACTCACGTCGAAATTGCCACTTTGGAGGCATCGAAAACACTTTTTACAAGTTGTATTTAATGGCGCGTGATTACCGTAAATGTTAATAAATATACGACTCGTTTCAGCTGCATGACTTCCCGCAAATGCTGTTTTTTCGGGACGAAAGTATACATTTTTGACATCAGACGAAAAAGGATCTTTACGCTTCAAACGTCAACTACTGCGATCGAGACCTCACATACTCGTATGCACTTTCAAATCACCGGTATGTTACTAGAGCGAACTCAAAAATAGTATTAGAAGCGACATCCCTTTTGCGAGAGTGGAAACTTATTTCCATAAAAGCAAAAAATTGTTGTGTAATTTATGATTAGCCCGATGATTTGGATGGAAGGCAAAGCGATTGATGTATCTCTGTCTGATTTTTCGATTTTTTAATGTATTGTTGAAACTTGTCACAATGTAAAATCTCTTTGTTTACAAATCAAGTCGCACCCCTGAAACATTCCTTTATCTTGATAAGAACGGTTTTATACAAAATAAGGACCTTATACCGATAATTTATCACATTCATAGAAGAGCCAACGTTAAAACAGTCACGTCAAAAGCCCTTAACAGAGAAAACCAACGTTTTGATACATACATCTCCCCCAGAGACAAAATAGAAGCCCTTGATATTAATAAAAAATGCTGGTGGCTAAACAATACACAAACGTAAACACTATTTCATGCCGAATACCCGACATAGCTTCCTTTTAAACCATTTTATATTCTATTAAAAAAGCTAAGCATGCACTGTTTTTTACAGGTTTTTTTCTCTGCAATATAATCATAAAATATTATAAAAGCTTCAAATTAAAGCAGACACATCTAAAATACCATCAATTAATAAAATGTTACTATATATATCTATAAGAAGATCGTCATGTACTTGATAACTCGTCTAGAGTCATTGTATAATCATATTATATACTTAAAACTATTGTTTATTTTAGTACATAACATTTTTAATACCAAATAAATAATCAACTTAAAAAAAAAAAAACCAAGTCGCATTGGCACACATATGCAGCACCGTAGACTGAAATCTTTGCAGGATTTTCAAGTTCGATTTTGAACTAAGTAGGTCCATATTGGCTTGAGTAACTAATACAATGAGCGTAGTTTAAGTCTGATTTGCTTCCGTTTTAAAAAATGTAAGATCACCATGTGAGACGCCTGCCTAGCAGAATACCTAAGTATTTAGCATTATTTGTTTGGGGGCATTGCGTTTTGTTTAAAGTTACAGGATGGTTCGATCTGTTGGGAAGGGTAAAAGTTATTTGCGTGGATTTTCTTTCGCTTGCTTTTGTACGCCATTTTTTTCAACAAGGAGCAGACATTGTCGAGGTGTACTTGTAGTTTAAAAGAAGCAGGTGATTCATTATTACTCTTAGCCATTACAATGCAGTATCATCTGCATATGTGGCGGTGCATGTGTTCGTTCCTGTTGTACACCTGCTTTTATTGCATAGAGGTCGGTGGCTTCGTCGTTCACTTTGATAAGAAAATACCTGTTCCGAAGCTATGATTTTAAGATGATTCAGTGGGAGGCTCGTTTTAAGCTTATTGAATAGGACTTTGTGCCAGACCATATCAAAAGACTCCTAATTTTACATAATTTTTCCTTTATAGAAAGTGAATAAAAGGATTTGAGAGCCAATACAATTGCTTTAAATTTTTTCCAAAATATTGACCCAAAAGAATATACTATATCGGCTCCAGCTCCATTTATATGTAAATTGCCACAAATTGGATATGTAGTCAGCCAAGCACTTATTAAAATAAAATACACCCCAAATATGTAAATTATTTTAAAAAATTCATTTAAGCTGTGGCTTTAAGATCAGTTTTTCTTAAATTTTAAAATGTTATATTTGATGGTGTGTTTAAATGATTTGTTATTGAGTTCTTACTCATATCGAAAAAGGTTGTGTTCCATGGTGAGTCCCGAGACGAGCCACGGATATCCTGGATTACTTTAAAACTATTGCCAAATTTAAGGATACAAAATGTTTCACCAAAAGTTATGTCTTAAGGCGAGTCCCGATTGGTGTAGACACATACCCAAATTCCAGAATCAGAATTTTTCGCCAAAAATTATGTTCCAAGGTGAATTCTGAGACGATTACCGGAATTCCGGCATTGCTTTCAAAATATTTCAAAATTCCAGAATCAAATTTTTTCTCCAAAAGTTATGTCGGCCCACAGATGGCAAGTTAGAGAACAACGACGTGAGTTAAGGCGTCGCCTACGATGGAAGCACTAAGTCGAAGGAGACCTATCATTGCTTAGCGTAACGAATTGGAGAAGAGGCGCCCTAAGCAGAGACGCCTGGCGACACCTGTTGCAGTCGGCCTTATCTGGTAACCGGTTCTGATCCCTCATTAGGCTATATAAGTAAGTAATAAATAGAAAACTTCGCTGAGTCCGGATGACAGTAAACACCGTGAAAAAATTTCAGCGTAGACATCCAGTGGAGAAGCCAATCGTACCACTTTGAATTAAAATAGGTAGACAAGTGAATAGTTTAGTCCTCACTCGACGAACAGAAGCATTTCAAGCTACTGATGAATTTCAACAGATGTGTGATATTTGAAGACGCAATATCCGCTGGTGTAGTGAAAACGTGAGAGCTCAGATGTATTAAACTTTGCCCGACGAAAGGACTTGAAGCAATCCGAAGCCTCACCACATGAACCCCTAACAGACAATGTCCGGAAAGGATACCTACCAAATTCGATAGCTGCAGCTTCGTTAGCCTTAGAAGTTCTCTCGCGCACCACAGGATCTCGGTTTTGCATGTTTGCGCACTATCCCAGCGCTTGCTTAGTTAAGGCAAAGCTCATCTTTCCAGTAGCAGATTACAGGTTCTGAAGGGATCTTCAATCCTCTCATATTGCGATGAAGCCGTCTCCAGGGTCCCCTGCCGAGCCAGCTCATCGACCGTGCAATTTCCCTCTATGCCGCTATGGCCGGGAACCAAAATGAGCCTAATATCGAAGTATTTCTATTCAATTGAGAAAGACATCAGACCTTCCCCGACTAATTTGGAACGTAAAAACAACGAGCCCAAGGCCCTAATTGGCGCTTGGCTGTCGAAGTAGATATATACGTCCTTTACAGGAATAACAGAAGCGAGCAACCAATCCACAGCTTCCTTAATTGCGGCTACGTCCGCTTGGAAAACACTACAGTGGTCTGGAAGCCTAAATTTGAGTTTGAGAAAGACTCGCGTTGGTCCCAGCGAATATCACAGATGTAAGACCGATGGGTTGAATGAGCTTTACGGCGACGCAGACAAAGTGCAGCGGATAAAGATCATAGGGGCATGCTGGCGAGGATATGTTGCCCGAATCGCCACAGAGACTCCAGGCCTGATAATGAAAGGAGGAGAAAAGTTGAGAAGATCAGGTGTAGAAGAACATTTTTCACTTCTAGTTTCCAAATAACCTCGTTTAAGTGGTTACTGTGCTAATATGGAAGAAGAAGAACGCTGCTTATTACAATTAAATATTTGGTGACCGCGTATGAAACAAGAAATGAATAGAAAAGCTTTTTCTAAAATCGATCGCCCCTCGGCAGGCATACCAAACCTCCGGGCATATTTCTGCCATGTAAAGCTACAGTTCGCAGCCGGCATAAAACTGTAGGTTTCCCATTTGTGGAAAAACGTTGTGAAACGAACCAGAACATTTGATGAGGAGCTCGGCAAAACAACCAGCAAAGGATGTAATCGCCAATTATAAATACATACATATTCATATGTGCATATATACATACACACATACATACGCACAATTGGCGGCTGCCTTCTTTGCTGGGTGTTTGGCAGAGCACTTCCTTCTAGTGGTGCTTGGAAAGAACACTACTAGGGATATTTAAAATTCTTTACATTTTTTACTAAAAAATTCTAAGACTCATTTGAGCTCATTTAAAAAGTTGGCTAAATGTTTTACGAGTTCACTTAAATGCTACTTTAATTTCCGCTTAACTCGAGCATTTTCCATTAAAAGGATAAAGCACTCACGCACACGCAAAGATAAAGACACAATTACAATTGGCAGAGAGCTGTGATATTAAACTTTGCCCTAAGCAAATCCAACAGGTTATGGACTTTTAATGGGTAATACTTTTGGAGATTTTTAAATACTTAACTTTGTACTTAGCGCTCTTTGGGCTTAAAAGTAGCAACAGTTGAAGCAGATAATTGCCCTTTTCGCGGCATTGCTTTTCCCACTCCACTCACTCTAACTTTATTGCCTCTACAATGCTTTTAAGCGCCTTATTTTGCGTAGCCTCTTAAAATGAAATGAAAGCTATTTGCATTTAAGTTTTTGTTTTGGCGTTTCCTCTCTGTTCTGTTGTTTAATTTCGCGCCTCCTTCATATGTTTACACCTGCCACGAAAAGTAAATTCAAATAAACCATAAATTTCCATTAACGCTCTGTAAATGCCACATTAAATTGGCTGATGACTGGCGACTGGGCGGTTAGCGGCTGAAGGAGAAGCAAATGGTGATTGTGGCGCTTCGATGCTATCGTTCGGACAGCTACAGCTGCTGCTGCTGCTATTGAGGCAAAGCAATTTCCGATGTAATTTATGTGACCTTTTCAAACTCACTTCACATGCTGATTATACTTAGTACTCTAACCACTACCGCGAAGCAGCACTCAAATACGCATAATGTCGGCCTTAATGTCTAAGTTTGTTGTCACTTTTCATTTGTTTTTCTTCGCAACTTGCCATCACTGCGCCTACTGCGTTTCACCACATTTGCCTTTACTCTACTGCCATTTTTGGCTTTCGCAATTTGAGTGCCTGCATGTGTGTGTGTGGGTATCTATTATTTATCCATATCAATTACGCAATGCGTTTAGCCATTTAATCTGCATACGGATTGCGACTGAACAGAATGGAAGAGGTAGAGAAGGGTGCCCGCTTGGCATCTACAACACAAGAAGAGCTACACTCGAGAAAGTAATGAATTCGAGTCGAAAACAATGTTTGTAGCAGCTGCTTAATGTCAGCTTTTTGGCTGCAAGTGCAAAAAACGCGGCATTTGAAATGAAAAAGTAAAATGAAAATGAAATAGAAATGAAAAAGTCGCACATCGCTTTTCAACAAGCAATCTTCACACATACCAAGAAGCAAGCAAATACACAGTTACACAGTTGACGGTTTTCACCTGTGGCAAGTATGAATATAGTGGCAAGCGTGCAATAAGATAAGTGTGTTTTCTCTTTTTTTGTGTTGGATTCTGTTTTTGTATTTTTATTTTTTTTTGTGTTTACTTGCTCGACAGTGTCCGTCCTGCAAACGAAACAAAAAGTAATCGAAAAGTTCGTAACTTTAAATTGAAGTGAAAACGATGATGATGACGGCGCAGACGACTTGATGTGCGGGCGTGCGTGTGTATGTGTGTGCGGGTGTGTGTGCTGCATGTTAGTATTCTAGCTCTGTGAGTGCAGGCATAAGTACTATGCGCACTTGACAAATTGGTGAGAGGCAAAAGTTTGGGCGAGTTTTTGAATTTCAGTAATATTTCGCTGGTATTGCTTGCCTTCTCCGCCACGTAAGCACTCGTCACGCTCCGCTTGTGGCAACAATTTGCTGTATGCCACTTCTTCTCTAGTTTCGCTGTAGTTTTGTTTCATTGGAAACTTGCAATTGAGCTTTGTCTTAAACACGTATTTCAGGCGATTTTTCGGAGGCCGCCATGCCGCGGGCCACACGCCACACTCCATCCTCCGGCGCTCGCCACTATAAGCCTACAGCTCGAACAGTGCTCAAAAAGTTGTCAACACACTATTGGTCCCTCGCTGCGCACTCTTTGCCATGGGTTCGTTTTCTTTCCTCATCACCTATTGAATTTCCAATATACAGGTCTATCGGCTGAAAAGTCCAACAACTGCCTTGCAATCCGCTTACATTCACTCACTCAACAGCTGTAGCAATAGGTACGTATACATATATACAAACATACATACAAACAACAATTTAGTCAGTACTGGCAAAACGCAAAAAACTTCTCGCAACTTAGTCTCCATCCATTTGCGTCAATTGTTGTTGCTTTATTCAATTACAAGCACGTTGCGAGCAACCAGAGTGGCATAAGATTGAGTTTGCACACATACATATA